>JABASF010000580.1:0-37146 GCA_019776145.1 Harlomillsia oculata
GAGCAAAAAACAAGTCTCGTGATGTCATTTAAATTGCAAAATCATTTCCACACGATTTACCTATCCGCGTGTACCTTCTCCACTTTCCTTGTGTTCTGTCTCTGAAGAAAACGGGGCAAAGCACAACTCATTCTCTTCCTCTGTTTACCATTGCATCATAGTGCTAACACTACCCTGCTGAATATTCTACTGAATAACGTATACTTTCTCACTTGTTTCTTCCTTCTCTTTCCTTCACTTCTTGCTGTTCTGTGCTAAAAACGTCCAATTGCTCTCTCTTCTGTTCCTAATACACCCAAAATGCTACACTTTCTCTAAATTTCTCTCTCCACTGACTTTTCATGTTACAGGACATATTTCATCTCTCATTTTCTTACTCAACTATTATTACTACATACAAATTCTGTTTCATCATATTATTTTTCCCTTGAAAACCCTGCCTCAAGACAACATGGTTTGTGTCTTATAGTCAGTATAATATTAGCACTACAGAATAGGAACAAAGTGCATTTTATAGATAAAACTATAAAACCCAGTTGAAAATGCAGAAATAACCTCCTCATCATATACAAAATAAGCCAATGAGAAAGTCAGTGGTGGTGAAGTGAAGTATCAGTCAGGCAAGAAGAGCATTGAACGTGGGTTTTACAACTTTGCTCTCTTCCTCATCCCTTTGACTATTGCTTTTTGCTTTGAAAAGGATATAAGAAAATGTTTTCAAGTTATTACTATGTAAATATGAGCTAAAGAAACGGAAAGTAAAGGAAACAAATGCAAAACGACAAGTTGCTCAAGTAACATATACTATAGTAGAGCAGATATAATTCTGGTAAATGCACTTAGTTATGAGAACCCAGCACAGTTCTTCTTTTTCGGTTCCTCTTCTACAACCCTCATGCATCATAGATGAAGCGTATGTAATGTGATGCAGAGCGAAAAAACCGTATTTTTTAAACGACAAGCGGCTCAAGAATAATGTTTCGACTACACCAGCCTGATAGACGAGATAGACACAATGGAATGTGGGACAGAAATGAGCACTCTGCATTTTCGTCCACGCTCCACTCGTCCTACGTCTTTACTTTTCCTCTTCATCAACATCAGCATATTATCAACTCAGCAATATCATTATTTGTGTACTTTGGAACGTATAATGTACAAATACGCGGAAAAGAAATATTATTCCGGAATTACAATTTACAATTTTCCAACAAGTGCAATTCTATGCATAGTTTTTTAATAAGGTTGGAATGAAAAGGTACACACGAATTATAACACAGTACACAACAGGATAGTTAAACGTATTTGGTTATATGTTTTACAAAAAAGTGTTTACCTGTCCAAAGAAACTGCAACTAAGGAGTACACCGAGGCACACACCGAAACACCCTGTACGTACGGAACAGTCTTGCACATCCACCACCCCAAAACCCAAGCTGAAAATAACAAATATAAATTCCATATTGCATTACATTTTTGACGGGGCATGTTGAGAACGTCTTCACGAATGAAGACAAGAGACCGTGTGCTTAGAATACAGCTCAATGCTATTATGAAAGTGACATATTATAGTTTCATGGTGTGTACATACGTGATTTAGAATATTGTTTGCGTAGTAATGTTAGTGTACACATATGTGCAATAATATAAGAGGATGCTGAAGGAAATGGGTGCGGTTTTCTTTGAGGGCAATATGGAAGTGGGAGCAATAGCATGTGCCACTTGGACTATGTGACAGAGAAGATGAGATGTAATGTTAAGACGTGCTCTTGTCTTTGCCATTTACGTCACTTGATTGACAGGGAGGAAGCTTTTCGTTGCCAACATGTTGATTAGACGATGTACTACCGTGCGCTCTGAATATTTGAACAGTGAACGGAACCAGGGTAAAGTGCACAGTGGGGAAAACATAAACTAAAATAAAAGTCTGTCAAGTCAGGTTACAATTGGCGTGGTGTGGTGCCGTGGGTCAGCGCAACATTGCGTTGTTGATGTTGTGGTACTCAAGGAGTCGAGAATCAGGAGCGTTTTCCTTATTCACTCAGTGTAAATGAAATGGGAGGAAAATCACGAAGTGTAGTGCACAGTTGCACATATAGTTAGAGAAAACGAAAACCAACCCTTGCCATTTTTGAGTTTTCGGGATCATTTACGGGTGGAAATGCTCATGTCTCCCGGTGGCTAAAGCTGCTTTGGCCACTTGCCAAATTTGCATATCTGACACATACTGGCACTCCTTCACACATTGACTTCTCGTATATATAACTATTTGGTTGATGTGTGCGGTTCATCTTGAGAAAGGGGCAAGGACAAAGAGAAAGAAGATGAAGAAGCAAGAGCACAAAAACGCCAGAGATTGAGGATTGAGGGAGAGTGCGAGAGCTTCTTCAAGCTACATAAAAAGTTTGATAAATGGCCCTTATTTTGACGTTCATCAACTTTGTTTGTTCCACTTTTAGGGGGCTGCCTCAACGTGGTCTATTTTGACCCATTTCGACTTTCAAACGGACTCAATGAGCTTCTATGGAACCTTCTTGCAAAAGAGGTGCATACGTTAATCCACTAACTTCCTTAGTAGCACTAATGCTTCTCATATCCACCATCCGGACATGGGGAATGATATCATTGGACAGTCACTAAACTTTCGTCACCTTCACATTCTGCTCAAATGGTACACATCGTCAACTCGTCGTCAGTCGTACTGTCACCTTTTACAGTGGCATGGGAATATGACCTCTTCTCTTCTACGATACTAACTATTACTGTGTATCATAAATGTGTGCTTCAGTTTCATATTCATAGTCTATAGACATTAATATTATTATGACTTTGTATCATCATAAATGTTCGTACGTACAACCCTTGTTGATGGTACGGTCGACGAGATATTAAATATCGTCAGAGGAACTGTCGTCCATGCTATCAAATGTTTCCAGGGAATGACTTTTTTTAGTGCGTTGTCAATGAATGAAATTGGGCTGATACGTACAAAAATGTATATGGGAGCAGCAAGCTAAGGTTCGCGGACATTTTTTGATGCTAGGTACTACCATACAATACTACTATAGGAAAATGTCTACGGAAATCTTTCACCAAGTCACTTTCTCTTTCAATGGGCTTTTTGGTAGATGATATGTGACATAGTCACAGGGTTGTGAGTTGAAGAGACTCAAAACCGTCGTCATCAAGCTCTTGACGATTAATCATCACAACTTGTGGACTATGTGACGTTGCACAAATGTGCTCCAGAATCAAATCAATGTAACCCGTGTCCTCCTTATCCATTCATGATGACGTGTTTTATATGACTGTGTAATATTATGAGAAATGACACCGGCCACCACCACTCACACTGACCACCACTACTAACAATAGATGTGAGGGACTCCTTTTCCTGCTCGCATTCAAAAGCAGACAAGTACTTATGATACCTATAATGTATGCAGAATACTTACGGAATAATGCATTATAATAATTTTTATATTTATTAAGGAAAAAACGAGAAATTAATGTTTTCTACAACAAGAAAAAAAAATTACCAAAATGTTTGGGTTTTAGGTAGAATTTTTGGGACATTTTTGCGGGTTTGCGGGACATTTGATAACAAAAAATGCTGTGTCTCAGACAGAAACGGGTTCCTTGTACGGGGACGTGTCTGACTGTCTGCGGTATAAGAACTTGCCGGAGTTGTCTCTGGAGACCAATTGAACCAGGACGCAAACGACGACGATGCCACAAGATAATGTGGAGTAACCAAAGTATAAACGACGAAATAAATTGCGGAAATGAGTGCGTGTGTGTGAAGTATATACGATGATTTTTTTTCTGGGGACACTGCACACGATTTTTATCGTGATGATGATGCCTTTGGCACGGGGAAGTATAAGGGGAAAATGGTTAAGATGCTAGAGTATATGCGTAAGGATGAGGCAAAGTTGAGGTTCAAAGGTCTATTTTTACTATGTTTTAGTTCTCTTGCATACCTGCGTAAAATTGTTTTGGATAATGTTTCAGGTTATCGTATTTCCCTGTACGGAATGGAAAATGGAAAAAGATTGGGGAACAACCCATCTTGGGGCTATGTAAGATTTTTCCAAGCTTTTTTTAAAAAATGCAAATAGGAAAAGCATGACTTACGGACAAGAATATTAGATAGAAGAGTAGGTGGGATGCAAAAGAGAATGACGAGAAGATCAGCCACGGCCAAATTGAGGATGAAAAGGTTAGTAACGGTTCTCATTCGAGGAGTTCGGAGCACCACGCCAACTACGAGGCTATTGCCCACAATGCCAATTATCAGAATGATGGCATATGCAAACACCAGGACAATAGTCACTGACCAAGGGTGACGATAGATTTCATCTTCACCCCATGTGTCCACAGTTCCATTCACATCACTATTGTTCGTGTCCAGGTCGTAGGGGTATTCTATTCCTGGAGTTGTACTGTCCATGGTGACTCCTGTCAAATCCACCACTTCAACGTTACTGGACCAATTGTCAGATGATGACGGAAGTGTACTTGTTTTAATGAGAGAGAGTGGAAATTCTTCCATGTCGTCGAAGGAGAGAGATTGCGCAAAATTTATTAATTAATCAAATTAGAATAAAAAATACGGAATGACAATAGATTTTAAAGTTTAAGGGGGACTACGAAGTGTTGTAGGATGAGATTAACTAATGACTGCATTAATAGTAAACGTTTTGATTGATTGCTGGAAAATTACTGTTTTTGGAGTTTTCAAAAAAGGATTTTTGTTTCATCACTCAGGCACCAAGTCAGTGTGTCTGGCTACAGTGGCCAACTGACAAAGGCGTTAAGTTGACTCGTACTATTCACATCGCAGCTTTCCCGGAATGATGAGGCAGAACGCTTGCGTCCCCATGTTGTAATAGCGGGCATTTCTTCCACAGCCTCCGAAAATCCGTATCCTCCTGCCAATTTTCTTTTCCATGAGCCTTTCAACCGTTTTTTCTATAAAGACGTTGAAAAAATCCCTGTCATTTTTGTAAGAGTTTGCTTGTTCTAAACTAACAACGTGCTTTAAAAAGCTTAGGAAGATTACAACGAAAGTCAATTTGCGCTAATAAAAAACCTAATGAATTGTCGAATTCTTGCCGCTGTATTTTATACACTCTATAATTTTTGTGTGGCGCTGTCTGTTGTATTTAAGATCCTCAAATGCGAACTGTTCCATATGTTTTATAATTTTTTGGAAACCTTAAAAAGCGAAATTAAATGGAAAAGTCTATATTTTTTTCAGGAAGACGAAAACAAGGTTCCTTTGGACCAAGTATAAATTTGACAAAATGCCAGTTGTTGAGGGAGAATAAAGAATGAAACAAAGGAAACGTGAAAGTGTACGCGGACTTGTGTTGAGACACATTGCTCTTGTCTGTGTCGCCAGGAAGCAATTGTGTCATTGGGCGTGACTTTTGGTCATTTGCAAGTAAAATTATGAAAGTCAGCACATTTTGTTGGGACAAAGAATGTCAAAATTTCCTCTGTGGCTTCTTTTGAGAGAGACTACGCCAAACGTGTCAGCGGTTTGTGGAAAAACATGGATCGGGTGGACAATTTTCAAAATATAAACTCTAGATATATTGAGATTTCTACGTAGTAAATTTCTACGTTTTTGGAAAAAAAATTTGCATTATAGGAATGGGGGACATCAAAGACTTTCATCATTTATACAGAAACCCATAATGAACAGATGAACACACTGAAATGAAAAAGTCTCATTTAAACTTCAGTGCTACGTAGAACTTTTTTAGTGGCGTTTTCCTACTTTTCTTAGCAGCTTTTTTTGCAAATTCTTACCTTCCGCAACCACGGAGACAAGCTTAAATATAAAGACCGGCGTTGTCGTCGAGTACCGAGATTAATTTTTTATGCATTTTGAAGTTGGGATGAAAGAAATGTCCTAAGGGTTTACATGTTACTTGAAAGAAGTAGAAGTTTAAATAATCTCAAGTTATTTTTCTTATTTTTTTACATTTAAGGTGACATTTGAAGGGGCACGTGTTGTTGCCGTCATCATCGTGATCGTGAGCTTCATTCCGTTTTCTTTGAATTTATACAAGACAGACGGCGTCTCAAAAGCTGGATGACGCAACACGACTTACGTAATGTACTACACAGTTTGTTCTTATATACCGTTTTCAACTTCAATGTTACTAGCAAACGATTTGGACGCGATAAAGGGAGCTATAAGCCGTCCTTAAAATATTACATTTCAAAAGTCAACATGAGATCATAAAAAATGTGAAAAGAAAATTGCATGCGTAACATGTCCGTGGTTTCTCATTTTCTGACTCCAGAATAATGATTTTGTCCCATTTCATAACATCTTCTTTGCATTATATATATATTTATAATAATATTTTCAAAACCCGTCAGTCATGGTTGCATTAGGGAAATTGGATGGACATTTATTTCACCGTTTTCTCAGAATCTGAAATCAGACCACAATTGTTTTATATAACAACTTTTACTTCGTGTATGATTACTTTGATTACTAAAACAATGTACCTTGTCAGAAACGTGAAAGACGGTTACTCCTAAAAACAATTGCCAGCTACCTGAGGTTTACTTAGTAAAAAAGAAATGAAAATAAAAATAAAAGGAAAAAAACGTTATTTCATTGTTTGTCAAGAATTTAGTCTCAGTTTAAGTAGTGTTAGTATTAGTATAATGTTTAGAGCAACAGTGAAATGCTATAGTATACTATATGTGTTTGTGTTAGGGAAATTGGATGGACATTTATTTCACCGTTTTCTCAGAATCTGAAATCAGACCACAATTGTTTTATATAACAACTTTTACTTCGTGTGATGATGATTACTTTGATTACTAAAACAATGTACCTTGCCAGAAAGGTGAAAGACAGTTACTCCTAAAAACAATTGCCATCTACCTGAGGCTTTACTTAGTAAAAAAGAAATGAAAAAGAAAATAAAAGTACAAAAACGTTATATCATTGTTTGTCAAGAATTTAGTCTCAGTTTAAGTAGTGTTAGTATTAGTATAATGTTTAGAGCAACAGTGAAATGCTATAGTATACTATATGTGTTTGTGTTTAAATAATAATTTTACGCAGTCTAATTTTTACATTCACAGTTTTATGTTCGCATTTTAATAATAAAAAGTCTCGTTTCTCGTATACCAAAGCTTATTGCGTAAAGCGTAAGGTTCTTTTATTTGCATTGACACTTTACATTGCATTTGCATTGCATGCAAGAGTCGAACTTAGAGTTTTTAGGAGTAATTTACCCCTGTCGTCAGAAAGTATCAAAAAGTCAATAGCTTTTACGGATGAACTCATAAATAAAATTTCATATTAGACAGGAAGTTTTGGTGTTGAAAAACAAAACTTTTTCTAGTGCAAAGAGCAACGTAAAGTTTTTAACCACAAACAGAAAAAAAGTGGTTGGTTGTTTGTAACTTGTAACGTATCATCGCTAGAACGCTCAAACTTGCATCAACGTTTCATTTTCCTGTAAACAGCTATTCTGAGACTTTGATTTTGCAATATTGCGTTCTATTCTTTTTATTTGCAGGACAGATATTGCATTCAGTCAGTCATTAAGTTTCAGAATAAGAGAAACATTTTATTCACATCGTATTGCTTGTGTGTTATTCGAACTGTTGACAATAAGCACAGGTAATATAAGATGGAACAAATAAATATGTTGACTCTGTTTTTCATTTTGCTCGGAATTTTAAAAATGGACGTATCAGCTTTTCCTATCATTGAAATGATTTCTATTGAGCCTCCGGAATTCATGGAATCTGCTAAAATTGTGAACGACGAGATTCAGTTGTCTGTTCACATGAAAAGTGTCGTCATCCAATGTTCCGCACCATATCCAATTACATGGACGTTTTCAGGGGTCACAGTACGTAAAATTCCACTTATTCGTTTTCGTAAAGCCATTGATTAAAATTAATTACCACACGGTGAATTTTAGTATTCACCGAAATGGATTCGGTAGTTGTAAAATTGATACTTTAATGTGTTACGTCAGGCGCCAATGCAACTAAATGTGAGAGCTTATCGTAAATCAAGCCAGGACAATTTGAACAACTCCACATTCCAAGCTCAACTGCAAATGTACCGAGTGTCTGCGCAATTAACTGGGGAATACGTTTGTTCCAGCATTTCGAATGCAAACAAGAAAGCTTCGCTGTTCATCTTTGGATCAAGTATTATACTAATACACTAATTACATAGCAGTCCTTAACTTTTTAATGAGCTAAGGTCGCCAACTTATCTTGCTTAAGTGTGCTAATCTGTTGGCCAATTTTTGGCCAATTTAATGCATTGCAGCCCACCAGTACCGAGGGAAAGATCCCGTACTTCTCCGACATGGAACTACGGTCAACATAACTCTTCCGGATGATTCTGCTCAGACTCAAGTTCATCTTCCTTGCGCTTCTTGGGACGTTGCACAACTCGTCCTTCTCTACAAAAGGTCAGAGAAAGTAAGTCTTCAAACTGTGACGTTTTTATGGTCTCAAATCGCCCTGGTCCAAAAGAGTCATTATCTGAACGAAAGCAATGGACAAATTGATCCAATCCTTCTTTCCTCATGTTCGCTAACCTCTCACAAAGTTTGTGTTCTTATGTTCCTAATGGTCAGAAAAAACTCTAGTCAAAGAATGATACGATAAAATGTTTGTGCACTCAAAATTCTATCTAATCTTCAAGAAAAGATTACGAGAAAAAAATTCTATATGGTATGATTTTTGAAACAAAAAAAATGCATTTTATGGTTATATCTTAGGGACACTTTGAAGAACTGAAAACAAAATCCGGGGAATCCGTCAGATTTAATCCGAAAGTAGGTTTTGTGTTGAACACGCAAGATTTTGACGACATAACAGGAAAGTACATGTGCACTCCCGACCCTGACTTAACATTTGATCGAATGTACATCAACGTTTTCTCAAGGCCAGGTAAAGGATAAAAACTGTCTCTGGTTGAGCTCACTCACAAAAGCAAAGTGAGTTGAGACAGTTGACGGAATTAAACTTATTCAATTGAATGCAACAGTAGTTGAAAGTTGAATAATGCATAACAATGTTAAATGTTAATCCTTCTCTAATGTAAACCTTGTTGGTGTTTGAATTATTAATTTGGGAGTAGATTTTGAAGCAAGTCCTTCGGAATATCTAGTAGAAGGACTTAGCGGAGCTACTGCGCAGTTCACATGTAAAGCAATGGAAAAAGTCAAATGGATTGTAAACAACGGAATGACAATCCGAGAAATGGGTGACCCTCGGATCCGTGTAACTGAAGAACACAATCCTTCTGCTCTTCATCCTTACATCTCTCATTTTGAGTACTTCGACCTTTCGGTCATGGATGATGTGGAAATTGAGTGTGTTGGTGAGAAGAGCGGAAGAGTTCTGCACAGTTGGAGATATCAAGTCATCGGTTTGTCGTCCCTTTTGCAATTTATTACCTCATTTTATGCCATCCCTTGCCTTCTCTCTCTGCACTGTGCACTCCCGTGTGCAAAAAACTTTTTTGCGACGGGTATTTCCGCATTTCCTCTTCTACTTGACAGAACGGTGGCTTTTCCCTTCCGCCCCACGAATCAGAGTCATAATCATCATGACATTAAACCAAAGTCACTCTCTACTTCATCATCTTTTTCTTCATCGCGTTTAATGCATCTTTTATGTATAGTCTCTCCTTGAACATCCTTTTCTCTCTCTTTCTCTGCCTCCCTACTACTCAACCAGCATTCTCCTGTTATGGACGTGTGTACGAGTGTTTGGGTATGCATCATTTTACTACCTACAGAGTCAATTAGGTGTGTTCTACGATATATGTATTTTCCCTTTTCTCTTGTTCTTCAGTTCTGCTTTTGAGAAGAAGCTCATTAATCTTTTCCATATCATTCACTTTTTCTCGTTCCCTTATTATGCAATCATTTAAAAGGACGTCTCTTTCCATCACATGAGGAGAAAGCCACTCCACATAACTAATGACGACGACGACTTTCACATTGCGCCATTTGTCAGAATGCATTAGTACGTACTCGTGCAATCATTGTCATCAAAATCATTCTTCTTTTCAGCTGAACTGGACTCTCGGCGTCGTGGTTGGAAACGATTCGTTGCTAAGTCGTCCAACACCGAGACTTTTGCATGCTGGGCCAAAAGTTCTTACTCGCCTTTCGTTTCTTTTGTCTCGTGCCTCAATCCGATGGAATGTCAAATCCGAGGACAATGTCTTCAAAATGTAAAGTTACATTGTTACAATCTGGGACATTGAGCAGCTTAAGCTTTTGTCTTTTTTCTGTTCATAAATATGGCATCGCTCAAGGGTTTTACTTTCATTCAAAACTGCTTTTATCGCTTTTGACGTTTTTGTTTTAGCGAAAAAGGTTTTTGAATTGACTAGAAAATGGAAATTTTAGATCTAAAACTATTACAGCAACGATGGCATTGTTTCGAGCTGCTTGTATTATATTTCGAGCGTGCTGATGCTGAGTTGATGACTCTCAAAATATATTAGGAATTCAACAATTCAATTCAGTGCTGTAAGGTTGTATTTATTGTATTCATAGGAAAACAAATGCGACACTATCAACGCTCGCATTTGCCCTGGAGGTTGCACTTTAATCTCCATTGTGAACCAAACTGGAGTGCTCCAATGTCGGGGAGATGGGATTTTCCAGCAATTGCACCAGTTCACCGGGGTTTCCGGCAGAAGCTGTACGTGTTCTTTTCCGTTTTGTGTCGACAGGACTGACAACACGTGTAGTCGCTCAAAGCTTCGTGTCTTAGTCTTTCTTCCGGAGCTTGTGCACAATGCTATAATAGTGCACAAAAATGTGACGTTTCGGTTTTCTTCTTCCTCGACCCTAGCCTTCGTTTTGACTTTTGGCATTCTTGTCGTGCTCTACCTTAGCTTTTACCACATTTCAAATAAGGGGTTTTTCCCGTGCCTTTTTTGTTTTATTTGTTTCATTTTGGAGGCACACACGAAAGATAAGGAAACTTAAACTGGGCCACAACAACGTGCAGCAGGAGCGGAAGAGGAGAAGAGTCGTCGAGAAAAGGGTACAAGTTTCTCAAAAGCACAAATCGGTTTCTATTGTGTTTATATAGGGAACAAGCTTGACTAAAGTTCTTTAAAAGCTTTATCCTTCATTCCCACACCATATGTCAAGTGTCACAGGACATAATTCGTGAAATATGTAACGGATCAACTGCTTAAGTCCTTGTCCTGTTGTTTAATGCGCAAAACACTATAACTTACATTCTACATTCATTCGACTCATGTTTCTAGCTCCTAGCACTTTCAAAATAATGCACTATGTAATGCTTCTTGGGTTTCCAACAGTTCTTAACATTTCTGACATGGGATCCGAGGAAATCCTTCAAGTCGAAGGACCTAGTGAAGTCAGCTTTGGAAACGTGGAGGAATTTACCTGCACTGGATCTGCTTTTCTATTTGCGCAAGGTTTCAGATGGAGCATTCAGCAAGGAGTTGCATCTCACCCAATCCTTTCTTGTAAACTTGCCGATTCATGTGTCCTTATGAAATGACACGTTTTTTGAAATCCGAGCTTTATCTTGACATTTGCTTGCATTCATTTGTGCAGCTGACAATGCTGAAATCCTCATCAAGGAATCAAGCTCTGTCCTATCATCGGGTCTTATTCAAAGTACTGCTCGCATCCGAATAAAAGGTGCCACCATTTCGCAAGTGATGTGTCATGCTCCGTACTGGAATTCAGTCAAATGGGAGCACCGTGCATTCCCAATACGTTTTGAAGGTGATTTCAAATGCCTAGAAATCTTATGTCCCGCTAGTCCCATAAATTAATTTTCAGTCACGAAACAATGAAATAGACGTGTTTTTTCATTAATATAGGTTCTCGACAAAATGGGCGTCGAGCAAGAATTGAGTATGCCATGCAACCCTAACCGAAAACAAGAAACCAAAAATTCAATATTCATACTTTTCTCCGTAATGTTTGCTATTCCTTATTCCCTTTTAATGAACTGGAACAAACTATTTGATGTAATCAAAGTAGTGGATCTGACACAAAATTCATATCTGTTGTCAAAAGAAATTGTTTTTATTGTTTACGAAATCATAAGCCAATCTGAATTTTAAGTTACAAAAAAAGTGGAATTGTTTTGTAGAAGTTGTTGCATTAAAGGGAAACTTCAGGAATTCAAAATCTTATCATGGTACACTGCACAGGGATTAACCTTTTCCTCCTTGTGTTGTTGGCATCATCTGAATAGTACATAGATCAAAATTGTTATTTTATTTTTTCATTCTTGTATTTCAAAAGCAAACTAAGGCAGCGTAGTTGCATCCGTCACCGTTGTCGTAGTAGTAGTGGGTCCCATGCCCATCATGCCCATCATGTTCATGTTTCCAGGATTGGTGTTGGTGTACCCACTCTTCATGCCAATCATGTCCATCATCATGTCCGCGTCCACTCCAACCATTCCGTGATTGTATTGTTTGTTGAAGTAGTATTCATTCCCGCTAAAACCGACTGTTTTGCTTGGCGAGTTACTTCCGCCTCCACTATTGGACCCGCTGTTGCTTCCTCCGGTGGCTCCCTGAAACAAAATCGCATTTTCGGTGCCAATCAATGAATGGACAACGACATTTAAAAGTAACTTACAGATTTGAGTTGTACTTACTGGGAAATATGGGAAGGCGTAAGGAGAACCGTACGGGGAACCGTAAGGGTATCCATAAGGGTACCCATACGGGTACTGGAACGATGAAGGTGCAGTTGCAGCTGCTGGAGCAGCAGGCGGAGACCCGAAACCAGGGTAGTAATATGGATATGGATAAGTTTGTCGTTCTTTTCTAGCCTGCTTAAAACAAACAGTAGTTAGGTTGCTGGTTGTATTTATTCACTGCCATTTTGTGACAATTCAGAATAGTTTTTAATGTCAGATTTTGAAGAAAATGGGGTATTAGTAGAAATAAAGCTTACAACAACTTTCATTTCCTTTGGGGCAGAAGCAGTTCCTCTGGCCTGGAAGAAGAAAACAATTGCGCTCACGACGACGAGCGCAAATACCGCCTTCATTTTGGTTCACCTTTTTCTAAAGAAAGGTCACTCGTAAAAAAATAATAAGATGGGTATTTACGTCAAAATGAAGTTGATGCTAACAAGCCGTGAGACTAACAGACTGAAACTGGAATTTAAAATGCTAGAAGCTTTTATATACTGACATCATTTGAGCTATGTAGTCCTAAAAGTCTCATTGTGACATTGCATTCGTATCGGTATTTCCTGCATAACCCTCAGCAATTTGCTATATTCGGCTGACGAAATATAAAGCTGAGACAGTTGATGGAATGTGAATATTTTTATGAATGAGATCTGCAAAAGAGATCACATTAGTCAAGCATGATGGGATTGCACAGGGGAGCATTTACATGATGAGATGTGAATTGGAATTTGGGTTATGAAAATGGACATTTGCTGACAAAGCTTTTGCACTAATAACACAAAGGATGTGCAATCACTTCAAAACAGCATTGTTCTATATTTCATATGACAAGAGCAATGTTGAAATGTTAATATAGAAATGAGAATTCTAAGACAAAAATGTGTGTGATTATTTTCTGTAACACAAACTTCTTCATTTGTTTATTGCTGTAAGCCGAAAAACGCCGGGAAGCGTTCCAGACACAAATTACTCACGTGCACTGGTATTCCACAAACACAGTTGACTTACTTAGGCTTTCTTTTCTCAAGTCTGCATAATTTAATTTATACCTCAATATGTTTGTTTGGTTGAAATTAAAACAAACTCTGTGTCTCATCTCAAATATAATTCGCACAAAGTTACACAAAAAGTTGTACGTTTCTGCGAATTGAGTAAATGGTGTAGTTCTTCTACATTAGTAATAAGTATTTAGTCAGGAAAGTTGTATCTTGTAACACGTTGTACTTGAGTCCCTGCGACTGTCACTATTTACAACACAGTAAAACCCGAAATCAGAACTTTTTTTTAGTAAACGATTAAATTCGTTCAAGAATTTGATTCCTCTCCTCTTGAAAGCTACAATAATAAAGTTGCGACATTATTATATCATATATCATTTAGTCTTCGGAACATCTCATACATTCCTGTACAGACACAAACAAAGTGCACACAATGCAATTTCATATTACAATCCACTCAAATGACACAATGACAACGACATACAAAGTGCACTATAAGCACTAATTTAGCTTATACTATCACTGGAAACGTTTCCTTTTTCATTGGGAATTACAGTAATTTACCTATAAAACTCAAAAACAAGTATTTTTAAAAAAACCTAATAAAACAATTTAAAAGAAAACATTTTTCAAAATACTAAACTTTACGGTTACAAAGCTCTAATAGTACAACAGATAATATTGATTTTTCTAAACATCAATTTTTTGACCTTACAAACATCGACAGCACATTGAATTCATTAACATTATTTTTGTAATAATGCATGGTTTAACTTTAATCGCTTTGATTGTGTCACGCAAGACATTTTTTGCCACATTTACTAAACCATTTGTTTCAGTACAAAATTACGACAGATTTTAATAGTTAATTAATTATGACTACAAAGAAACCAAGAGAGATCTTGTGGAATTAGTTAATATTCATTTCAAATTTATTAACTGAACAATCTGTAATTTATAGTAGTTGTTTGACATTTGTATGTAATAGTTGTATATTAAATTCTACAACGTCTTGCAAAAAACCTATGATTTTTCCCATGTCATAGGTGCGTAATGCATCAAGACGCATGAGACACATTTAATTTGTGATTTATACGGACAACTGGACACGTGGTTCACATTAAAACAAAAATCCTGAACAATTGTTGAGACGCCATTGTAATGACAACTACTGCCTACTGCACCAAACACACACAAAAAACAAGCAATTTTGCACAATTTATCTCTAAATCATCGCAATTTTGCCTATAAAAGAAAGCTGCAAAATTTCATAGTACTTCCCGGTGACATCGACTTATCAACTTGACTAGAAAACATACACAACGGTAATTTAACAGTTTTTAAGTATTTTTAGTAATTAATGTTGACTACACTGCAGACAATTTACTGGATTTTTTTTAAATAGACGCATTTTCCCTTTTACTCTGAAAACGACGTTGTTCTAACACTGTACAGTACAAAGCGTTCAGATTTTTATATGAGTACTCTTGTTACGATATTTCGTCAATGTGTCCATTATTGACACATCCATTTACACTGTACAAGTTATGTCAAAACATAAATGTCAAAAGGCAGTGTGTTTGGGACACAAGCAGGGTTTCATATAAGAGTTTTAAGGTAATAATGAACTTATAAAAGAGTTTGACTTTAGCTTTTGTAAGAGTTACAATTACGCTAAAAATTTAAGTAGTATTATATGGGTTAAAAGTGAATAATTTAAGATTTCACTTTGATATACTTTCAGGATTTTTAAGTTAGCATTAATCAACATTTCAAACATAATTAAAGTTATCTGACCAAGGGTTTCCTTACTGTACAATCATTTTTTTCCAAATTAAAGACATAAGGACTATATAAAATGTAAAAATGAAGTGAGTAATGATTTCATAAAGTGCAACAA
The DNA here is from genome assembly GCA_019776145.1 of Harlomillsia oculata. NCBI lineage: Eukaryota > Metazoa > Arthropoda > Collembola > Entomobryomorpha > Oncopoduridae > Harlomillsia > Harlomillsia oculata. The sequence continues at coordinate 15,628 of JABASF010000580.1, forward strand.
AGTAGAAATGCCATTTTCATTAATTTCTCCACTTATTAAATGGCTTATTTGTTTGTTGAAAGCTCTTGTATCGATTTTTTTGCGAATTGTGAATTATACAAGTGATATTATGTTTCAATTTCAATGCGACTCAAAAATGCAATTTCGACGGAAAGCCGTGGTGGGTGAATAAAACGTTGCCCGTGGGTTTTTGTAAAGTACTGGAGCTTTCGTAAGTACAATACGTTATCGATCGATAGTGTTGGAATTTTACTTGAATTTAGAATTTTTGTTAAAATAAATTGTACAAGGAATTGAAAGTGATTATTTTGGCAGTTCGTGTATTGAAACTCGAATATTTTATGTTGAATAGATTGCGTTTGTGTGCATGAAATTTCTCGGATTCCATTTTGAGCAATGAGGTTTTCAAACAAAAGTGGAAGGAAGAAGAAATGGAATAATGTTACTGTTGCCTGGTGTCTGCCTGAGCATTGACTGATGCGCTTTAGAAAGAACCAGAAGTGTAAAAAGAATTCTGCGTTGGAGGAACCACAGTCTCAAGTATCACAGGGGAGGAGGAGCACCTGGCTCGTTGTTTAGACGATCGGGTCACCCAAGTGTTCCACGGTTTCCATTCCGTCCGGAGGAACCCGAATGGTTCCATTGCCATTATGTACGATTCGACCATTGATGTGACCATTGGCTGTAGTGCTCACTGCAGTGAGGAATGTGTCCGTTCCGGGTGGCGGAAGAAGTGGCGAAGGACTACCAGGAGTGAGAGCAGTCCCGCCGTTGCTTGTACTTGAGTGGGCTTCCATACATCGGTACAACATAAGGTAATCGTCCTGGTGAACAAAATACATTATCATTGTAATTATAGCTGACTGAGATTATCAAAAAGGAAAATAAAATAGGAATGAGAATGAGAACTTACGAAATTTTTCCAAATGCCAGGTCGCTGTTCATGGTACAACTTGGCGTACATGTATGCGTCGGCATGACTCTCCGCATGGATTTCTTTGTACAGTGTGGTGAGAGCACAGAATGTGGCGGCTTCTGTGCCTCCAAACCTGTCCACGACGGCGATGGGGCCAGTGTGGGACTCTTTCAGGGTATCTTGCACCATGTGGATGAGGTCAAAGACGGATGAGATTGGGGACAAAGAGCTATGTGGCCAATGGCTCCAATGAAGCATTTTCACACTTAACTCATAATCATCTTGGAGGGATTGAATGGAGAAATCTCGCTGTACATAGCCCACTCGGTCCGTCTCCTGAGTAAATTTAACACGGAAAGTATCCAGATCCAAATGATCGCCATGCATTGGCCAGAATGCTGGATATTCTGGATCTTCTAGCCCTGTCAGCAAAACTACCATCTGAACGTTGTGATCCCACAACATTTGCCACAATTCAGATGTTGTGTTCTCCAAAGGATGTTGAGTCACGATGAACTCTTGCAGTCGATTGTACCCTGTTCAAACAGTAGATCATTAGCTTCAAATTCATAGGTGCAATCATATATAGTATCAAAGAAATAAAAAAACACCACCTACCTGGCAAGAATGATGCGTTGATGTAATCACTTCCTTCCACACCTGGTTTTGGCGTGAGGAGAACTCGGTAAGAGTCTGTGCAGACACAGTCCAAATTCCTATTCTTTGTAAGATTACAAGCTTTTAAAGCTGCTGACAAATGAAAATCCTTTGGACTGAATTGCGTCACCAACTGTCCAAACCAATATTAATACAAATTGTAACTTAAAATTAAAAACCAGAACTATACAAAGACTGACATCTACGAAAATTGACTGTATGCTACCTTATACTGTCGGTCCATGAGACTAGTGACTTCTGACTTTTCATCCGCAAAGCTTCCAGAGAGTAAACTATGAACATATCGTGACAAATAACTTCTGTTTACATTCGTTTCCCCGCTGAAATAAAATATTAATTAAATTATGATACTATTCAGGTTATAATTCACTATAAAAACTAAACGTTTATCTCAAACGAATTATCACCTCTCAATAGCCTCTAAGAGCGCATCATGAATGAATATGTACTGCTCTTCAGTTTGTACAAGGAAATTCCGTTGAGTTCGAATGTGATTCAAAAATCCAAAAATATTGAGGTCTCCACGAGCCCGGATTTGTCGTAGCATGGCATCCAGAACTATATAAGTTCCCGTTCGTCCCACCCCAGCACTAAAATTGTAAAATTAGTGTAATTTAGTATACTAGTTTGCTTCAAACCATGTGAGTTTAAATTATCACTGTGATTAAAAATTCACGTTATATTACCTGCAATGAACGATAATTGGCCCAGCATCTTGAGGATTTGCAGCTGCAGATTTTTTCACAAAGCTCAACACTGGAAGTGGATGACTAGGAGTTCCGTGATCTGGCCAGTTGGTGTAATGGTAATGATACACTGTTCGTTCCACAATTGTTTGTTTCTTCTTTTTCAACTACAATTAGATCAATCAAATCGGTTAAAATTAACATGAATTTTTATAAGACTTATACATATTGTAATTCATTGAATCTGTATTTTTCTTACACTGACCTTCATGTGCCGCAAACTAAAAGTCCGCACAGTGTACGTAGCCAAAACATCTTCTTTTACAAGTCTTACTTGAATCACCCCGTACAATTCTGCTCCTTCCTTTGGCCAGTACATATCGCATTTTTTCTAAAGACCAAACAATAAACAAATTTTGTGAGGATGTATTTAACATAGTTGATTGTATCTTTAGTCTTTGAATCATTTAACTCACCCTTCCTCTTTCCACCAAGTTCGTAATCATGACAATGATATGAACATTGTGTTCCCAGACCATTCGCCAAAAACTGTCAAATGTACACGGCAATGGTCCTTGAGTACCAATGTATGCTTGAGTCTTCCGGAAACCATCAATGTAATTGGCGTTCACATAATCCACACATTTTTTATGACCTGGCATTGGTTGGAGTCTCACTCGGGTGTGATCGTCTGTAAACGTGTAACCATGTTTGAAATGCAATGAAAAAGCCGTTTTGTGGTCCAAAAAGTGCAATGTAAATATTGAAGACAAATAGCAAAAAATTGACAATTTACATGCAACGATGTTTAAGTAACGATTCTTCTGTTTGTTGTCTGGGTGTTGAGAATGTTCCGATGTGAAGTCCTCTTGGACTGACACTGATTGAATGGCTTCATACTCTTTTGAGAATCCAATGTCCCCGTCCACATGGAGTTCAGCCACGTGCTTTGGAAACAAATGAGCAGGAATGGCTCGTTTCAATTCGTCATTGCAGTCACCTTCCCATCCACTTCCTCCGACTAGTGGCGGAATACGCGGTGGGTCGTCCAAGTAATAGTACGCCCCTTGGAAACATCGTCTACTTATACAGAATATGTAGTCATGCATAAGAAGTGTGCATAAAGACGCATTGTAAAGTTTACGTATTGACATTGACATTGACAATCATTATTTTAAGGTTAATTACCTCCAGATGACAAGTGCAATGAGAAGCAGAAGAAGAGCAAAGGATGCGCATACAGAAATAGCAACCATAGTCGGAGTGAATTCGTTTGCGGATCTTGGCAAAGTGTAAACGCGTGCTTTCTCACAGTTAGGTTGCATTAGGATTTTCCGAGAGTCAGAGAATTGTCCTTTGTACACTTTTTCCGTTTCGAGAACACTTCTCGTTCCTCCACGTACCCGAACTTCATACATCATATTGGTAGTTAGATTTTGCAGAAGGATCTGTAAGCCACAGAGAACAGAGATGGTCATAAACTGAGAATTGGCGCCTTTAATGTGTACCAATGAATGTCAGTTTTGCAAACGTAAATATTTGTTTTAAAAACCGTACCGACTGCTCTGCCTCACTACTACGAGCCGTTATAGGAATTTCTTCAAAATCTCTCCATTCTTCACTCCGATAGTCAACATAGTAGAAATCAATCGTATTGTAGAATTTCGTTGGACGCTGCCATGCAATGTACAAAGCATCTTCAGACTGGCAAGTTACGTTGACAATCCTCGGAGGACTCGGGCCTCGCACGTCTGTCTTGACAATAATGAAATCGGACGATTCTCCTTCATTTTTCCAAGTGAATGCTTTGACCCAAAGTTTGTACTCGGTGAACGCCTCTGTAATAAAAATAAGACATGTCAAATTTAATGATGTAATCCATACAAAATGACTAGTAAAAAGAGTCATTACGACCAAAAGAAGGATTTTAGGAGACAAATCCACGTGCAGAGTATGTCAACTTGGTGCTAAAAAAGAATAAAATCAATATTTATGCCCACTCACCCAAGTCACCCAAAGCAAACTTCATATGTTCCGTGGGATGTTTGACATGTTGAACAGCTGTGAAGTTTCGTTGCATGTAATAGATACGATATCCTTCCAGTTTCCCGTTTGGTTTGGCTGGTTCGGACCAGGATAACTCCATCATTGAGTCTGTCACCCATAGCACTGTCAGATTTGTCGGTTTCTCTGGAACTGTGAACAAAAGCCATCCATTAATGCTCCATTATAAACATAGCGTATCATGTCAATTGTCACTTTAACAATGATGTCACTTCAGCTTGATCGCATTCATCAGGAGACCGACGACGACACTTTTTGTTCAAATTTGACATGAACAGGCGTGTGGGTGTCACTTCCAATGTGACAACGACTAACAATGCTAGTATAGTTCGGTAGTACCTACTAAATGCCATCCGAAAATTCGTATCATGTTTCTATGAAATAACAACAGTCATCTCAGTCATCTGACACGGCTTGTAAATACTAACCTTAATGGAAAAAAACAAGCTGCAGAAATTGTGTGAAGTAAAGCTTTAGAGGAACAAGATTCCCACAAGAATACCAACTTTTCCACCCATAAGGTTACTACATTCTACATTCAGTTTTTATTATAATCACAATCACAAAACTCACACAGTTTTGAAGACTGTTGCAGGCAACACCCATTGTAAATAAAAAAACCTCTTGCTTTGCGTTTTGTGTTTGTGACAAGATGTGAACTGATTGCTTGTTAGGTTTACTTCATTAAATGTTATACTACACTTGTTTATGTGAACAGTAGATAAAAGAATTTCAAGCCGCGAAACAAACAGCACTATTTTTTGCATGTTTTTGACCCTTTTGGTACATATGTGCTTCAGTTCACAGTTTTGATAAAGCATTGTATTGCATCATTCATAAGCTAAACTCTCATTACAACGTAAATGGAAACCAACGTCAAGTTACACTCAAACAGAAATGAGAAAACCGGCCTCATTAAATTATATGCACATGTCCAACTTGTTTACATTCGGAGCAAAACTGCAAAAAGAATACTCATCGTGTTTCGTGCGTAATTAGTAAAATTGCATTCGTAAGTTGTAACATAAATCCACAATGTTTGCACAAAGAAGTATTTTTGCAGACGTTTTCATTTGAGAGGATACACAAATCTCATAAACCCAAAATTTATGAATGCATTACGAATGTTGCGTTTAATATTACAAAAGCAGAGCTTCGTGTCGTGTGACATTATCGCGAAAAATCCTAGCGTTTCAATGTAAACATTAGAAATGTGTTTACATTTCGGAAGCATTACAAAAGCTTATCATCGTTCCTCTCCTGATAGAGATTTTTGTGGGACATGCATGTGTAATGTGGAATCTTTTGAAACATTCAACTACTTTTCTGACAAGAGGCATCCCACAAAAATTGAGACGAGGAACATATGGCTGTTTAAAAAGTTGGTGAGTAAATTCAATTCGGTTTACACAAGAAAAGGATTGCAGACTCGTACTTGTAGACTCAGCGAGCCGGAAACTTGCATGCTTGTACTACTAACTAAGAAAGCATCTTTCATTTCGAGAGTGTGCATTCTCAAAGTCAAGAGAACACAAGACAGCCAGTGAAGAGCAAAACGACCAAATACGGGGAGTTTAAAAATGCAGTTTGTGCATGTGTGGATATCAAATGAGGAGCCGACAAGCCTCAAAGACAAATAGAACCAGTCACAAAAGTCACAAGGAGGGTTAGCATTAGGTTCAATTGATGCCTTGCCTACCTCTCAAGTCAAAAAATGTCTGCTACTTGTATGAGAGATGCAATGCTCATTTCCCTATTCCTTTTCCTTCACTTGAGTAAGCAACAATCAGCATGAATTTCCTCATAAAAGCATCATTAATCTGTACGTAAAAGTATTTTTGGTGCTAGACACACACAGACAACCAAATTCATGGCGCCTTCACATTACTATACTGTAGAAAATTTTTCCTAGTCCTCCAATTGAAAAACGAAAGGAAGTCAGTCCAAGTCCCTAAATTGTATCACTATATAACATTGCCTTTTTTTTTTACTCAAACTGGTTAGGATTCTCGCCTTTCCGTCTTGTTTGAGTGACACTGCATTTAAACCATTGCAAATGTAATTTTCTATAGTTACTTGGTAAGAGAAATGGATACAATGGAGCAATGGCAAGAAAAAGCATTCCCCTTGATTAGTCTGAGTGGAGCAATGAGGATTCAACAACAGCAGATCGAGCAGGCACTTGTACTTTGTACGCTGTACCAATGTAATTACTCAGTCAAACCGATGGAGTGTGGGCAGCAGAGAGAGACAACGACAACAGCTACACGACTAGTACAACGACTGATGACGATCTATCCAAGAATTGTAGAACATATCAGCGACAATTCGACAATACTAACTTTGAAGCACATTCGAGTTTCAAAATCAGTGTTGATAGTGCATGTATGCAAGTTGAATTTCATGCTATTACAATTTACAACAACGTAAGCCACCAAATCAAAAGGAAACATGCAGTAGAGTACAAAAAGTGACAGTCAAGTTGTTGTGAGTCATAGGTTCCTAACAATAATGAGGTTTAGTAAGTTGAAAAGGGTCGATAGGATACGAAGCATTGCATTGTTAAGACAAACGACGTAGAGACCCCTTTCTTTATCATTATCCTGTGGTGAGATGAAGGAACAATGCTTCGCACAGAATGGAAGAAATAAATGATTCGAAAAAACCACAATAAAATCAAATGAAAGGCACAATCAGGATCAGAAAAGTGCAGTATCGCAGTATTCGCACTCTACTACACTTGACTATAATACACATTTCCTCAAACTATGTAGTATGTACAAAGCTAAAGGTGCGAGAGTGCCACGATCGCGGTTTCTGATAGTCATCAATGAGAGTTGGAATACATTTGATTGCTCATTCGCATTCTTCTGAAAGTATTTCCACGTCACAATAATAAGAATGTAAAAAATGTTATTATACTGTCCGGATGTGTGGTATGGCACACACAAGAACAGAAATTTTTCGCAATAATGAGAACCTTCACGTAATCTCATGTAGTACTTAAAAAGACAGAAGGAGTGAAGCTGACCATCTTGGACGGACGGACACACGTCGTCGTAGAGGCATGACGAAACCAAAATAATAAGAAAAACTCGTTTTGCATCCGGTCCAACAAGACTCACTTCCATCCTCATCTTGAGAAGAGATGAATACTTTTTTCGCGATGAGAGAGCTTATTTTGTGATACAATAAGATGCGCTCTGTAGGAGTTCGCATTATTGTCCTTATTACTTGTAATGTAGTAATGGGTAGTGGAATAGAATTGCATGACAGAAAGCACAAGTGATTGTAACAACTAACAACCAAACCTATACTAAACTTTTAGTCAAGTGAAAGAGAGAGCTCTGGAAAGGATATTAGACTTTTATATATACGCTACACAGCTGCAATGCAATTACTCGACGATCTACGAATATTATGATACGTATTCCATTATACGGTGTGACGATGTCATCATCTGACAGAATTCATTCATTGCATGAATGTACACGAAAACACAAGAATCAAGCCGAACCTCGTGAACGAAACCAACTGCCTGATTGGCATTAGAAATCGCCCCGTAGCAAATATAGAGTAATAACATGAGAGGAGGTGACGCGATAGGATGAGTTAGTGAGTTTCTATGTTGGTACATTATCTACATGATCTTTTATGTTTTTTAATAAAATCTTCACTATATTTCGGAGGTACTATATCATACTATATAGTGTCTTACCAACCGACTATACTACGGTTTATTGCTATTCATTCATTCATAAATAATGTTAGTTAAAAAAGGAGTGAGTTTGTGTTTCGACATTATAAGGAAATGCACGGTAAATGTTAATGCAACCTGCAATGAAAAACCAAAAAATGAATGGATACTTTGGTTAAATGGTATTTTCCCGCACCTTGCTCATCTTCGTCGATCTGGGACGGCAAGCCGTCGTTTCGAAGCTGGGAACTGTCATCAGATTGACCATAATTGTAGTCAGAGTTGAAGGAGTATCCTCTTGAGAAATGAAGAAGGTAAATCGTCACAATGAAGATGCACAAGAGACAACGACCAATTGACTGGCCACACAGGGCGTGTGATACTGAAATGCTTGTCATCGTCACCGGAAAACAATGAGGACTTCAGTGACGTCGACGCTCAAAGGTGTATGTCAATGATGTTATTTCTTCGGAAAAAACGAACAATATCCTTATTCCCCTTGCTATTCAGATTTCAGAATTGTGTTTTGTCTTCTGCTGAAGAGTTTTTATTCAAGTTTTTCAATGTCCTCAGCCTCATTCTCACGCATGAAAAAGAATCTCAATTGCACGTCAATTAAACTGTGCGAGAGGGAAACTCTCAGACACACAACTTGGAATAACGTTACAACTGAAATCTAATGCAGTCTTCGGCTTTTTCGTGTACGAGTTCAACTTAAAGTTAATTGCTCACACACACACGCCAAGCAACAGAACAGAGTTTTTTTTAGTACAAGTGCATTAAATTGGCTTGTACTCAGTTCCAAATCTGTTTGGCCAACTTTAATGTTAAAAAAATGTGGATTTGCACTAATGCACACAGTAGTAAGAGCGGTTGCAAAGAGCATTCCCGCATACCGACACAAGTTACCGATGAGCACACGTCCTTCACAAAATTTTCCTGGTTGATTCTACAAGGCAGGTCGTGTGGAAATCTTCCACAAGCGAGCGAACCACTCAGTGATCACTACAATCCGTTATTGGACGCAAAGAGAACAATAATAAATAAAAATTACAGTTAAAATGACCAAAAGCAGCGATAATTCTTGATTCGTTTCATAACTTGGGTATTTTCATCTCTTGCGAACTATTGTAAATTATGGCGTAGTGTGTAAAAGTAACGTAAGTAATAGTATAATGCTTTTCAAAAGCACATCATCCGCCAGCCAAGTGCAATAGCACGTTATGTTTTGTATTGATGATAACGATTAATAGTAAGAATGAGCCGGTACAGGCACTGTACGTTTTTGAGTTGCAGTTTTTTTACTTTATGAGCTCCGTTCAATAGTTCTTGCTTGAGCATAAAAGTTGTTTCTTATTGTAAATGTTCACAGGGATTTCGTCAAAACCTGTCTTGAATGTTGACAACAGGAAGACAAGGATGCTTTCACAGGAGAGCCGCGACACTTTTGTCCACTGTCAGCAAACGACGATGCGATTTCCAAGTTCTTTTGCCCGCATGTACACTCGTGCGTGGCAGGATGAACAATGACTGAGAATGTGTTCGAAGTTCGAGTTCGAAGACACACAAACTCAAAAAGGAACATGAACCAACACAACGACGGATGATGAAGAAAACGGCTCTTCCAGAGGAACTTTTGAGTACACACCCAAATGTGAACCAGTGCCAAAAATAGATTTCTCCACAGAAAGTGTAAAACCAGTCTCCCTCCGTTTCGAAAGACTACGGCGACAACGGCACGACGACGGCGACGAGCCTGACAAATGACAAGCGCATACGATGCGACCAACAGCACGCTTCTTGGCAATTACCCAAATGTCGCATGCAATGTCAATTGGATTTATTGTCTACGCACTGTTTATGATCTCTAACTCAATAAAACAGATCCAGTCAAAAACAAAATTCTAAGGACATACAAATTCACCAGGAAAGTTATTATTTACGAGCATAATTATATCACAAGTAAACTATTTGTCAACAGTCGACCACTGATCCTTTTCGGGTATGTATTCTCGTCCAAACAAATCACAGTTCGTAGTCATACCATTTTTAACCCACTGCACTACTTGTAGTAAATTTATTATCAAATAAACCACTTGCACGTTTAATTAAAATGAGTCCAACCGCATAAAAAACGTACACGCTGTATCATATAATAGGACTGTTTGTTGTTGTCGCTGTCGTATACCAGCATTTAAATATTAAATTGAGCTGAAGATAGGAATGAAAAAAATTATTGCTTCATGTAAAGTCTTTCGATGTTACTTTGTTTCGATGTAAATGTTGCAGTCGCGATGCGTTTATTTACGTGTAAGAATCCCAAGAATGAGTCGAACTATACAAGACATGCCGTCGCACATGTCGAAACGATTTTGCTGCAATGTAGTGTCTGTGTCTGCACTTAGTCTTCAGTACAGGAAATGTCGTCGTACCACGACGACGACGACGACGACGACGACAAAAACGACTTATCTTATCAGTTCAATACAAACTCCTTCTTCTTCGTCTTCCACATAGTGTGTGACTGCATTATTCCTACGCATCATTGATGCACACCAGCAAAATCTACATTTATTGTATGTACTGCAAAAAGAACGTGACTCTCATGTGTTGTGTTGTCTTGTGTGTGTTCTTTCCTTGCGACAACACTTTTGTCGTAAGAAACCTCACTCACACTCTCCGTTCAATATCACACATATACGCACACATAAAACTGATGTATCCCCGTGTCTTCTGCGTATAAACTTGCGAAAAATCGATGAGAATAGTTAATAATTTCCATTCAAAATATTCCACTGAGCAACATTTCGCCAACGTTCAATTTCCTGATAGATTAAATGTAATGTTCTCCCCCTTTTTCGGTAAAAAAAGATTTTTTTTATATAAATGTCAAAGTGGGTCTTTAGAACACACGCAGTGATTGACTAGAAAGACACATGCAGTCTTTTTGAGTGTACAGTTTACACGATGCACAATAAAATTTCAAATGCGAATCGAGGACGACGAAGGACACAAAACGAAGAAACGACACACTTTAAATTCACTCAAATCCGATGAAAAACTAACAAAAATGACAGTGCACAGTCAAGTCAACCACGGCGCAGGACTATTATACTTTCTTTTCACTTGAATACAAAAACAAAATTGTAAAAAGTTTTGTGTTCTGTTTACCACAAAAATGCAAGAATGCAAATGTTTTGATGCAGCTGCTGCTGCTCTTCAAAAAGAGACAGAAGGTGCAAAATATCAATAATATTGCAAATTTTTTTAGTAGTACGAAAGTCAGTATAAGCAGTCGTATTTAGTTATTTGTAGTACTAAGGGTTTTTCGCTTTTTTCAGTCGTTGGTGCTAACTGCTAATAAATGGAAAAAATGAGGCTGAATATTATTTGAGCCTGTTTCACTTCAAGCTGAATAGACAAATGTCACGTTGGAGTTTGACGTTGACGTCGTCGTCTCCCAATCACTTTCATTGACGAGAGCAGCTGCACAACTGATTGCTCGTTTTGTGTGTACAATCTGCCTTTATGTGTACTTGGTCTCAGAGTACTCTCACTCTCACAGTTCACACTCACATACACACTCACACATGCACATGATATTATTCTTATCCTTTTATGATTGTAGATTATTGTAGCCTGAAGTCTTCTCAGAACCTATATCATCCAAAATGTTGTGTCCACCACGACAATAACCACTACTAACAACAATAATAACAAGAACCACTGATTATATCGCTATACGTCCAAGGCTTGAGAAGCGTGAATGACGGTCTGCTGTACGTCATTTTGTCCAAAAATTGCCATTTGATTGTACATAGTAAAGTAGTATGCTTCACAAACCATTTTAAATATATCAAGTTTGTAATTATTACGCTTTTGAGAATGGTCAAAAAGAGGCTCTTCACAAAAGAAACTGAGCTGGCAGCTGAAAGAGTCTTTGTATTTGCTTGCTTATTTAATACTTAGCTCTTTTTTTTTAAAATTAAGGCGAGGCTTCTTCTTCTGGAAGCTTATAAATGGTCTTAATTGTAGACTACACACCACAAGTTTGCAAAAAACGCAGAGCTTAGAACAACGCAACTCATCAACGCACACTTTACAATAGAATGTATTACAAGAATATGAGTGATAGTCTCTCTGTTAATGTCCAGGAAAGAATGATAATTATTTTGTGTGAAATGGCAAGTTTGGTGCTCCTGCTCTGCGAAGATAGCAACTGAGCAAGGGAATGAGGATAAATGGAATAAAACTCAGATCATTCTCATTTCTGTGAGATGATGTTGGTGTGAGATCTGAGTCGAAGTCCAAGGCAGGCAGTGGCCCAAACAGAACCCAAACACCCAAACTAAAATCTAAAGATTTTGATTTTTGGAAGGAAGGTCTTCTTGTGCAACTTGTGCTCCTGTTGCGAGCGAGCACAAGCAAGCAACCAGCAACGAGAGAGTCAGCAAAGAATTCTGCGATCGAAGACGTACACACAAGAAGAAAGGCAGAAGGCATTTTCACACAAAGGCATAGGCATGAGCAGGCATGAAACCCGAAGACCGAATACATTTTGGACAAGAGTACGAATACGACATGGACTATATACATTCTAAGGATAAAGCAGAGTGAGAGCAGCCTCCTCAATTCTCATCCTCATCCTTACATAAGATACGAATCCTCTCCAATCTTCTCTTCCACGAGAGACTTTGTGTAGTACTGTGAAACACAGTGGAAGTGGTCTTGTGTCCTCACAAATATCCACTATCCGCCTCTTCACTTCTCATTTCTCAAGCAAAACTCTATACTACGGTTTGAATAATGCTTGGTCTTCTTTCTCAAATGCATGAAACTGAATCTGGAAAAGACGACTGAAAGCTATGTACGCATCCTCTCCATCTGCTCTCACTCCTCGGATACACTTCCGCTCTTGTTCCCCAGCTGTGTGTGGCTCTAAATGGTTCACAGTTCACAGTCAAACCATATAAACGCAATACTACTTAAAATGAACAAGACGACAAATAAATCCTTCTTTTCCTTAAAGGTTCGACGTTCATCCAATTCATATCCTTCCAAGAGAGAAAAATGAAAAAAAAAGTTCAACCCGTCCTCCAAGTTATGTAAAACTTCAACTTTTAATATTTCGGTCTGCTATTGCATGCTTCTGCATAAACGAAATCAATGAAATCATAAACAAACTGATGAAATATGAAGTAGAAATTTCATTCCAGTTAAAGCTAAATGACTAATAAAAAAACTGCGCAATCAATGAGTTGCTTTGTTTTTTGTTGGTTACGAGTTACGACTAAATAAAACGCATTATAGCCTTAAAGTTTTAATGGAGTGGCTTGTAATGATACAATTTAAAATTTCGCAATCTTCAATTTGAGTATAGAAATAACAAACTCGGTCTCAGTTTGGACAAATTGGGAGGCTCCAAAAGTTGGGAATCTCAAATACTTTGACGTAAACAATTAATTGAGTTTGGTAGATTACATATTTTGGAAGCATTAGTGATAATTATTATTTGCTGTTGTGATTCCATGAAAGAATGTTGAGAACGCTTTACCTTCCTTTTGGAATGTTATTTTGTTTGTTACAACAACCGGCAAAACAACTACGCAACCAACCTCTGTCGTACTTTGGTTCAAAGAGGATCTCGAGCACAACTTTCCCTTTCGCTTGCGTCCCAGTTCCTTGCAGCAGATGTCTCCAACGAAGGATTCTTTAAGCTTAGCCTGCTTAGCTCTCTCTCTCTGTTCATGGAGTATGTGTTTTGATTTTGAGGCAAACGTTTATCGGGTTTTGGTTCTGACTGACCTTTTGACATTTTGACTCACTCTGAACCAGCCCTGACATGACATAAACTGACAACTTTTTAATCTCTTAGTCTCAGTCAGTTACTACCAAATAGTTTTTAAAGTATTGTACTAAAATTAAACTGTATCACTTTGATATTAAATAAGGTACGGTAGTAATACAAAAGGGGAATCTTCCTTTTTTCCTAAGAACGAAAATAATTTCAAAATCAGGGCACTAGAATAAAACCAGGATTTTCTTCAATTTAATGATAGGAACTAACTAAGATTAAAAGTGCATAAAAAATTGATTCTATTCTAATGCAAAAATTAAATTTTGGCAAAAAAAGTTAAAAAAAATAATGAAGGACTCATGCAGTACTTGAACCGACGCTCGGATTATGTTATAATAAGAGTACCGTGGCGTTTCCGACCGAGCTGGTACCTTCCACGGTTTACATAAGCCATTTCATTACATTTAATGAAGTTATTCCTAAATAATATACTTATGCGATGGAATTGATAAGTTGAAATGATGAAAGTATGATTGAGAAGGAATGGTTCGGGAAAGACCAAATAGCCCAAAGTAATCGTCGAATCGGGAATATGCAGTAGCAAAGGTTTTGGTGGAGCCAAGCAAACAGTGAGTGGAAAGGAAAGAATATAAAAAAATGTGTTACAAAGGAGTAGAAAATAATATACAATGCAGGTCACTCGTTTTGAAAAAGAAAAAAAAATGTCAGTAATATTTCCCGAGTGTAGCTTCTGTATTCGTGTCGACAGTGGAGGCTTACATGAATGTGAAACCGTTAGTGTCAAAGTGGAACGAAAAAGGAAAATAGCATTCTCAGTGGAAGTTGTGGCGGGATCAAACCGGATCTCATGTCTATGCGAATTTTTGTCCAGTCAGCATTACATCTTTGGGCTGGAGAGAACTGTGTGAGCTACGACTTGCTTACATATGAGTATGGATGGAATTGTGACTCCGTCCGGAGGACAAGAAAAACGGACTGGGAATGCAAGTCGACAGAAGAGAGTCGACAATTGGCGTTGTATACTAGCCACTGAGGACAGACAGAGGAGCTGGAGCGAACAAATGTCCTCTTGGCTCACTCTCATTCACATACATGAGAAGCAAACGGAGAGACACAGCGTCAGCGAACCGCGTCATATGATCATATGCTCGGATTTGGACAAAGTGCCCAATAAATTGTCCCAGTGGGACGAAACCTCTACACCCTTTACTATTCTGATTTTGTTCTGTGCATGCTAAACAAAAGGACATTCCCGAATGAGACAATAACAGGCGGACTCAAACACAAAGAGAAAAGATGTAGTCCAAAAACCACTGTTCCACCATACTTAGAGCTTGCAGTTTCACTGAATGCTACCACATTTTTGATTCTCGCAGTCGACAATGTTGACTCGTATTTTGCACTCTTTTCCTCTTTTTGTACACATCTTCATTCCTGAGTGCTACGGGAAACACAGCATTAGTTTAGCATCATAGGGATAGTGTATACCTATTTGCTTTCTCTCTTGTCTCTTCATTAGACAAAGTGCGTCGTTCGACTCTGACTTAATACTCCTAAGTTCATGTTGACTCTCGTCATTAAAACCAATGCAAGGAGAATGCAAAGATAAATTTCAAAAAAGAACTATGCTGTGTTGTTATTACGGTTTCTCTTGCCGCTCCCGAGAACATTTGACATTCACATGGTCTTTTTTGTTTTAAATTGTCGACTGACTCAAGATGGAAACTTTAAACAAGCTGGACGGGAACGGGATGAATGTCAAGTGGGGCGGTTTGTGTGTAAAAGTCGGACTTTGTCGTTCCTCCTCTCTGATACTTTGTGAAAGCGAATTGACTCGCAAGAAGTAAGCGAGCGCAGACTGAGAGAGAGAACGAATTAGCATAATTTGATGATGAGCACGGGGAAGAGTCTCGTCGACCACAGGAACCACGAGAACATGAGCCATTAGCCTAGTTTGCGACAGGAGGCAAAGTAATCACCATGTCACGCAGACTTTGGGAAAAGCGAGACAGCTTCGTCGAGCTTCTCAAACAACCCCCTGGAGCTGCAACTTTCTTTGTCCACTGCAGAAGAAAAGTGAGCAATAGTAATAGCATATTACAAAAAAAACCTGAGAAGAGTCTTAAGTTCAAAACGTTGCGGTTGCGTTCAGTTTGTGGTCACAGTGGCCCATGCACTGAAGACTGAAGGACTCACTACTCCTAGTAATCTTAAATGCCATTAGAGTGATAGTGGATAGTACAGATCCACATATTTATTCACTTCCGTACGCATTTGAAAGCATATGCGAAATAATAATGCTTTTGGAAGCGAAATGCTTTGCTTATTGTTGAAAAGAGTCTCGACGTCTCATTTCACTAAGTATCAACGGAACCACTAAGTTATCCATACGTGGGTAGTTACTTAGACTGAATGTTTCTCTTTCTTGCTCTCAAGTCCCAAGTGTAGTGAACTTGCTCGGCTCATTCCACATTTGCACTCTAATGTGCTGTGAGTCTTTGCAAATGCCCGCTCGGCAAAGGTAAAGCAGCCTATACACTTACAGTACTTTACACAGTTAGTATACAGTAGACACTAGCTTCTCAAGAGGAAAGAGGAAAAGATGTTTCAGGAACAGGAAGTCGCTGAGGACAGACGAAGACTCTTCGTTTTCGAGCTTATACATACTCTCTTATATACATTTTGCAGCTTAGAATAGCCTCATTTCATATCCTTTAGGATAAGTTGAGTTTTGCCGACTTTCTCTCTCTTATAAACTTATCTTAAAACAGACTAACGATACAATACACATATAGTAGTACAATACTAAAAGTCAACTTTGAAAAAAAAGAAAGCCACAAAAAAATCCGCAACGCGGCTCAACCAAGCCAAAGGACTAGGAAAGAATTGCAAAAGGCGATTTTGAATTAGAACGTGAGCTTAAACACCCTAAAGGGTTTACCACATCTTTAGTAACTATATCTACTACTATTTATAATGCTTTGCACTCCACATTTTCCTGGAGTAAGGCAGAAGTCGACCTACATCTAAAAAAGTATGAAGACGTTTTTCTGGAAGAAAACTACAGTCCTTATAGTTTCACCAGCGTCGCAGTGGCAGACAAGAGAAGAAGGCAACTGTGATTTATCGAGAAGCAGTCAACCTGAGGAGTGACTTGTCTCCCTTTTCACTTGCCGAGTTTTGGACGCACTCCATGATGTTCTTATCTCGTCTTATGAGACCTAATCGATCGTCATTTAAATCCATTGAGAAACGTACCGAGACATTTCACGCCCATCACGTCCGCGCCCAAATGACAGAGTGGAGTCGTCACAAGCGATTTGTGGTTCGAAAGGATATTTTGTCTGTCTCCCGCTGTACCTCTGTGTCTCCAGTTTCCCAGTTCTTCCAAGTCCATCTCGTGCCTTTTTGGACAATGTAGACTTTGCACAGCATTAACCGATCCCTATTTCCTAATACAAGAAGAAGACTAAAACCTTCGTCGTTTCACTCTCACGGAAACTGCATACCAATACAATTGTAACCATTAAGTATCCCAGAATGTCTCTCTCCTCATAAAAGTATTCTCAACTCGTATTTCTGTTGGTTTCCAACTTTCACAGTACGTGTACGCGTCGGCTGTTTTTCTGACTCGGATCCTGTTGTATCAATTCATTTACCCAAGCAGTTTATTATCTTATTTCGCTCAAAGAATTTTCGTTTAGAATGCAGAGACTAGATTATGCTTTTATGAACATTGGAGTAAACTATTAGACAAATTAAACACGCACGTTTTTGTGTATGCGACGTCTGCGAATACGTCATCCTAATAGTATGAAGTTGAATGCGTAAGCTAAGTGACTTTAAATTTCTATAGTTTAGTAATAATTGATTTTGAAATGTAATTTAAGCTTACCTCCTTCGTCTGTAATCACAGCGACTGTTGTCGGTGGTCCTAGACCTTCCGGGTTGAAAACTTGGAGAGAAACGAGGTACTGGGTGAAAGTCATGAGGTTTTGAATGGTGTAGCTCTGGAAATCATTTTGAAAATTTATTGTCAAGCCATTCCATATTTTGAAGAATGAAAGGAACTATACGAAGAAGTGTGACATGGAATTCGTAAGGACAAGGAGGTCTCGCAAGCACCTGCTTGTCTACGTGGGAATAAATAAGGAGAAGGGAAAGAGACACATAATGCAAGTTGGTAAAGAATGAGAGAAAATGTATTGGAACATTGGAAGTCTCGGTTTGATGGGTACATTGGGACGACATTGAGTTGATTTATGAATCCAATAAAGAATCATTGAAATGGCAAGGATATATTGGAATAGGAAGGAAGGGTAATAGGAGCTAATAAGGACAGAGAGGTGAATGGAAGTTAAGGAATGACCATATGTGTGAGTGGACGAAAGGGCTCTCAGAAGAGGAAAAAGAGAAAAATGAACAGCAGGAGCAGCAGTTACCTCAATGTTAGGATCACGAAGATAGATCTCTTGGATGGAGTTAGGTCCTTTGTCACGAGGTCGGAATGCTAACCGATAGCCGAGGAACTCTCCATGCAATGTGTTTCTTGGGGGAGGTTTCCACGCCAAACGGATGGACGTGGCAGACGCATTCTGGGCCGCTGTTATTGTCGGCTTCCCATCAGGAACTGTCAAAGTCATTCTCGAGTCATTCACACCTTTCCTTCGCAACTTCGTTAGACACACCATTCAGACGTGAAGGAGACGACGACGTCAAGGAGCAGAGGAAGAAGTCGAGGTGCTCTCTCACTTTCCTACTTGTGTGCCTCCGAGAGGTTTTGCTCCTGTGCTTACTTGAGTTATATAACTTAATAACGTTTCACTGTAATATTTCCTATGCTCACACTTTCACTATAATATTGCTCACTTTCGTCTTGACAAAGAAAGAGAGCAACGTAGCAACTTATAGTATAAAGTGTGAGTAGATTGCCTGGTTGCACACATACACACACTCGACCTTTTCTATCCACGTCTTCTCCACGTCCGAAAAGTACACACAAAAGCGGACAAGTCGAGAACGAAGGGGCGGACACGCCTGACAAGACGAGAGCATCTAAATCAACGTCGGAACAATCACACTGTCTCAAGTCTCTCAACCTTATGCTCCAGCTGAGTATGATAAAGGACCTTGATAGTGTGCAATGCGCGAGTTTCCTTGCTCACTCTCTGCACAATCAGAAGATTCCAGTCTCTTCATTTTGAGATCAAGGCTGCTGGAAATATTTAATTGTGGCAATGTACCACCGTCCCGCCACAAGATCAAGATGAATGACTTATCAGATCACAGTCGAAACATCTGCATGTCCTACTCAAACTCAAATAAGTCGAGTCTTGCCAAAGTTACCGTGTCTGGACACATCAACTTTAGTTGGCTCTTTTGTTGGTTCACAGTTCTCCTACGATAGTTTGGAATGAAGACGCAAAGGGACTCCACAGGAGGTTACTCAAGACTCACAGAAGACTTCATCAACTTTAGCGACTTTCTCGGCTTGACGGGTAGCTAATGAAGTCTTTGTAGGGAGGATGAATGTTTCGGTCTATCAACGTCCTTTACACTACCACAACAAAAAATAGATGCTCATCTCTCAAGGAACACATATCATCATTAGAATCCCTTCCACTTCGTGTCACTTTTCCCTACCCCTGGCCTTTAGTGTTCTGAGATCAACAAACGTTCTTCTCTCGTACTCTAAGAATGTACTTTTCTTTTTTGTGAAAACATTTAGGAATGACCAAAACGTCTTCTTTATTTTCACTACTTTGCATGCAACTCGCAATGTTTTCCAACTACTATTTATTAGCATATTTCGAAAAACAATTAATTCATACTATGAAACACGCATTGTCCACTGAACACTATAATGCATATTATTAAACACACGAAACCTCGAAAATGTATGTATGGGAAATGTGTTAAAAGCCGTTTCAGTCGACATGGTTCAATAGTAATAAATACTTATATGGGAATAATTCATATAAATAATGTCGCCTTCATCAGTGATGCAGATGCTGACACTTCATTTGTTTCCTCATCCAAAGCGACCAACACTGCATATTCAGCATGGAAATGAAGTAGAGTCCGCGTCATTTCCATATCGAAGCAAATTGTAACCTCACAAAAGGGGTTCTTATTGAAATTAGTCCATGGAAAAACGAGCAGAGTGCTGATGAAGGTCTACAAAAACACTACAAAACTCTGGCCAATCATTATTTGAGGAATTTTATGTTTGCTAACTTGTGTAAATAAAGCATTGCTCACATTCAAGCACTTTCGTTGTACATTTCAAACATGATCAATTGCCACATCATAGGAACCATAGGAAAAGTTGTAAGCACTCGAAATGGTTACTGATACGTTTTCCCAATGATGCAGAAAACGTCGTTTTTCTTCCAAGTTTTACTAGAATACACATTTTTTGAGAAGTGCAAAGGAAAAACGTAGGGAAAAACGACTACGACCAAGCTTCTCCATTTATGACATGAAATGAAACGCGTAACGTGAAGCTTAAAGTACCGCTTGAAATAATCATAATCTGTCTGGGTTTTTGTGACTGGTCATAAACGAGGGCATTTTGCGTCCAGACACGCGAAAGTCTGACTGTAAAAATATTTAAGGGAAACTTTTTACTGCCTTGGCTCACTGAACAAGCACACGTACAAGAAAGGTACGTGAAATAGAATTCTTTACGTGCTTATTCAAGTGTGTGTCATGAGCGACTTAAGGGAAGCTTCAAGCGTCTCGTTGCGTTTCTTATGTTACGTAACACTACAACCCACGTCTAAAAAAGTGAGTAAATAATATCATGTGCGTAAAGAAGATTGTCCAGTGCTTCACAATTGTTACAGCCTAATCATCTCGTTTCATATAAGCCAATTGTAAGACTATCACTCATGCCACACTGTCCTACAACCAGCAAAATCTTAAGACAACTGTGCTGCTAATAAAGATTTCCTCTTAGTAGATTCTTCCATTCAACTCAAAACCTTCAACAATGGATTATTCTGTAGCAACATTTGTCTGTATTAGTTGCCAAGAGATTATGGTGGAAAACTTGACGCTACGGCGTGTTGCATCATGACAAATGGACTTGGCGAAAAGGCTTGTCATCTTTGTCTGCATCCATGGCTCATGAATGATGAGTCTCCTTGACTAGAGATGTTGATCATAAATTAGTCCGTCAACGCAGCTTTTCGGCGCCTACTTGCATCTTCACTGATTTTTCACACTTTACAGTTTTCCATATTTTCATCCAATAAAGATGACAAAAACTAACATTGCTTTAAACTAGCCTGGCCTAACTCAAAATTTGAAATCGCAATCAAAATTTCGAACAATAAACAACACCATTAACCCTAAAGCTCAAAACTGGTAAAGGGGGATAGATATATGGATCATATAGATGACTGAGAAAATGGTGCAGGTGCCTTAATAGTAACGGAACGTACAATAACAACAGTACATTTCACGTGGACAAAGCTCAGAAGGCCCTGGAGGAAACCGCAGTGCGGGCATGATGAATGGGTGGTGAGTTGAATTAACAGGATTCATGAGTTAGGGATGAACCGACGGAGTTTGAACTCTAAATGCGTAAGGACTGAAATGAGTTGAAGCACACGGACCACAAGCGTGTCACCCATCTGCTTCTGTATATTGCAAT
>JABASF010000581.1:0-37146 GCA_019776145.1 Harlomillsia oculata
TTTGAACTTGAACCTATTCACGCTTTGATGAATCCCTAACCGGTGGTCCAAGAGCTAGCACCACCCATAATTCCAAAGTGAAGAAATTGATTTTATGGTGAAATCATGCAGTTCCGCTTTTCTGTCCCATTTCCTATCGCACTTGAATCCTTTCAACAACATTTCAATACTTCAGAGAATCTCTCGTTGAACTGAATACTAATTTAGTTTTCGTAAATTATGCAATCAAAGAAGCAGGACACATTATTTTGTATTCCTTTTTTCAATTTGCATTGTAAAGTACTTGCATGCTTGTTATGCTCATATTCTTGATGTTACGTAAAAACTGTTTTCATGACATTTGGAAGTAGAGAATTCCGATGTATGAGGATTTGGAAGCGAACTTCATTTTTGAAGACTACACCTAAGAAGGCAGTACTGTCAAGTGCCATTACAATTCCACCCAGCTTTTCGAAGTAGTGTGTGGAGAGAAGAAAGGGCCTGTTCGCATCTCCGTGTCCTTACGAATGCTTACGTACTGGAGATGAGTTGAGGGAAGACGAGACATGTAACGATTCCCAGTGAGTCGTTCAACATTGTTATCTAGATAATGACTTTCGTTTTGGAAGCTTGTGAAGTGTTTTTCGGCACGGGAAGAAAGGGACCCTAAGGACCACCAGAAAAATGTTACGATGTAGACATATAAATCAGGTAGGGTCTTTGGTCCTGATGTAGGCGCACAAGCTTTTACCCGTCCATCTTCTCTTACAAGACTATTGTGAACCGTATGCTTCACATAGGTCTTATATATACTCAAAGCAATGGACCAATCTCATTCAACGTGCTTTTCAACAAGAGAACGAATGAATGCCGAAGAACCATGACTTTGTCCTTCTTCTTTTCCTCTGTTACTTTAACTTCTAAGTAAAGCATTATTATTAAATACTTATTTACTACTATTTTGTATACACAAAAATTCTAAAATGTCTTCACTTTCTTCAGTCAATATTTAACTAACATAATTTTACATTTTTACAACGTAGTTTACACATTAAACAACAGCATCGTTTTGGAATCATTCCATTCAATTAAATGACACCAACCACCAAAGTCATACAAATAAGCTACAAACAAAAATTTCAATTACGAGCAAGTGGACATTTAAAAAAAGCAAAATTGTGCTGAAGTCAGATAACTCTTGCTGCCATTCTAACGCTATACGGACTACTGACAACAACGGTATAGAAAAAAGATGAACAATCACACTTTTGCCCTTTTGCACAGTGATGTGAGTTCTTGTGTCGGGTCAAACGAAAAATAATAAATATTGTTGATGGTGTGAAGAGATGCTAACCATTTGTCATAAAAGAGCCTAGTCATGGATGGAATGACATGAATTTGAAATTCCTTTCATGACCAACTGTGTAGAGACTAAAGAAACATGTAGTTTATATCGACAGACTTTGAATAATAATACCTAACGTCTTAACGTATCATATAGTAAGTTCCGGTTGATTCCATCACCTTTAAGCCCTATAAACAATTATTCACTTAAGATCTACTATTATTTTCATAACAGAATAACAAATACAGCACCTACCTACAACATAAAGAGAAACCTTGTGAAGCACAGAAACCTTCCATAATTTAACACCTGTCAAATCTGTGTCTATAACTATCTAAACAAAGCAGACAATCAATTGAGAAAAAAACAACATCCACAAATATAAAATGCATCTATCCAAGCCACCGAACGCACTGCTGCGTATTGTTTGTTGTGCATTCATTCTTGATATCCTCCATTTGCCGAACATCACAAAAGGCGAAACAAAAGCATTATAATTCAGCTCACACAACTCAAAAATTAATTTGATGTTCAGCAGTATAAATTATTAATACCTAGCGAAGCATCAAGCAGCTATTCGTAGTATTCATGTCTACGATCATACTGAATATTATTCAGTATCATTCAAATACCATACCAATCCATTATCAAAATCTTTTGTACTACTAAATATGTACGTGTGATAATCAATATCATCAACAGACTGTACTTCGCAGCACTTTTTCCATGCGAAGAAAGCTATAGATGACGCAAATAAAACAATGAAGATAATATAGCATCAATAATCCTTGTTCAAACTCATCACATCGCTAATTGATTAAGCTTCTGCAATCTCATCCAAGTCATCGCTATGAAACCTTATCATAGCTAATTGATTAAGCTTCTGCAATCTCATCCAAGTCATCGCTATAAAACCTTATCGGCCAATATTTTGAACTGTCTGTCATACAAAGTATACAGTACATTGAAATGTACATTCCTCTATACAGATGAGAATATAATATGAAAGAATTGGAGCAAGGCCTGTCGCGTGTGCAGATTGTTGTGTGGAATACAAATGTTGCTGAAATTTTTGATCATTCATGTAACATTGTTTGCTCAAACTACTCAGCGAGACCATGAATGTCAAATATACATTTCCCGGGGTCACCATTTCGATGACTCATGAAACTTCGTATTCAAAAAGTGAACATCAACAAGTTATAACATTGTACCGGTACAAATATACAAAAGTTGTATTCGGCATCGTAACAGAATCCAAACGTTTTACAAAAATTCGGAAACATTAGTGGAAAAGAATGAATCAAACTTATGTTATGCATACAAAAGTAAAGGCTTACAGTAACGAATCGGAAGGATCACAATGACGATGGCGATGACACACGTAAAAGATATGAGGGCCCTGACAATGGTATTGACTGCTGATGATCAACATTGAATCAATCTACATCATTATACTGCTTTTCTAACAACTTGATTGTCGATTGGATTAGATTATACAGTCCTCTTATAAAAGTGTTTTATCCATGCGCAGCATTGTTGCAGAACAACAGACGTGATTCGTTTTCGTATAGCTCAAATGTGGAATTCACAAACCGAAAAAATATGAATGTTGAATTTTTATGCTTTTAAGCATTTGAATGTTCTCAACAATGACATTTTCGGCTCATTGATAGAAATGAACGATGGAAATTCCCCATTTCTTCATGAAGTACTACTGAACTTAACTGCTGTACCATCGCAATTCGCAAGAACCACTTGACATTTCCTTAACATTAACTACACGTGTGCGTTTATGTTACATTTACATCGCTAATCGTCATGTCTATACGGTCAAATGGTCAAATTCGTCAAATCTAAAAATGAATGCAAAATATTGTTATATACCGTTTGAGTGTAGGCGTGGAGCGTTAAAATGACCAGAATAAAAACATCAATCATAGGCAAAAGTGCTTTTTTATCAGTCCCATGAAAACGGGAACACGTTTGTGACTAACATCATGTAATGAGCACATTTGCGTATTCAATAATATATACAGTTCAATGAAACTTCAAAAAATACATTTTTACGCTGAATTTGTTAATAACAAACATATAATTCCTGTTTAAATTCCAAAATGTAAATTGACATTCCTGCACACAAGGATGATTCAAATTCAAAGTTTGTAACATTACACAATACGTGTAAAAAAATTAAGGCAAAACTTTCCCGCTAAAAAACAAAATAACAAGTGCTATTGCCATCAATAGCCTTTGCTACCAATTTTCATGATCATCAGACTATACATTATTCGACATTCTGTTTATACATTTGTTATTGATCGCACGTTATTATCTGCTGAAGAACAACATACACCGTTGAACACACCCAAATGAGATAACATGCTGTATTGACATTCCAGATTGGAAATAATCTTTCAAAAAGTATTTTAAGAATTCGTAAAGCATCAGACAAACTTTCAAAAACTGGACAAAAGTTTCTAGTACCATCATCGCATCTCAAACTGGGAATTGTAGAAAGGTCAACCGATGTCAGAAAACGTTTAAAACTATTAGAGTTACAAAATTTAATTTCCGTGTTTCCTGTTTAGTGAAAGTCAAACTTAAAACCCGTTGAAACTCCTATCCAATGCAATGTAGATCAATACACTGTCAGCAAGCCATTAAGTCACACAGGAAGGATTACTACTTACTACATTGCATAATTATATAAGAGAAACGCATCGCGGTTAACTTGAGAGAAGACGGTCCTGGACATTTAGCACAACAAACGGCACAAAGTAATGGCTTTTACGTGACATACAAACGTGTTGTAAAAACCAGCTTTACAAGCATGCGGAACAGACTATCCAGCCACTTGTTTGTACACAATGTAGAATACACCCAACGAATGAACATGGAATGACATCGCTTGCTCAGGATATGATTGCGGATCCAGACAATGGTGCTGAGATCCATGAAGTTATCTGTGCTCTAGATTACACATAAATTGCTGTCATAACCAAAAGAATATACTTGTTGTATGACGGAATGAGTGCGTGAGTCAAAAGCAAATAAATACGATAAAGAAAGACTGAGTACGACAAGGCTTTTGCTTGGTAGTAGCTCAGAAAACAAAAGACGTGGACAACATCATGATGTAACAGTATAATAATAGTAGCAGCAAGCAAGTATTAATGAACAACTAGAAAATAGTAACGGTTATCATCAGCTGTCTTTCTTTGAATGAATGGGTTTGAGGAACTAGAAAAAAAGATGGTTAATTTGACTCTTTCAGGTGAAAGGGAGCACTGGAAAGACGATGAGAGAAGGTCAGTGTAACCCGAGGTGAAGGAATGATTGAGATGTAGCAGGCAGTGGACAGCATAAAACGTTAAGGTAGGCCAAACATAGTTTGACAGAAGAGCGGACAGGAGGACACAAGACAAACATGCCAGGGTAAGAGTGAAGTCATTCTTGTTCCAATGACCAGAATGTGTCCTAAGTTAGGTGTATCCGAGGAAGCGACGTGAGAGACTTATTACATGGAGTTGGACAAAATTGGAGGGGTTTTAACATGAATTTGTGTTAGATATAGACTAGTAGAAGAAGTGAAAAGTGAGGGAAATGGTTTCAATGATGGCAAGAAGGAGTGTCCGCGTCTCGCAATTAAAGTGGACCTAAGGAAAGAAATCCATAAGTTTGGATCCATTGTCCGGTAAGGTTTTTCGGAAAAACAAAGCAGAGATTCCAAAAGCTGTAGGAGGGCATTTTCTAGCATTAGAGAAATGTTTTACAGCTCCGGCGTGGCCATAAAATTTCATTACACCTGAATGCCGAACTATATATAAGTATACACTTGTGAAGGTGAGATACTTGAGTCCACCACCAGTCACCAGTGGCTAGTGTTGCAGCAGCAACAGCGGGCAAATCATAGTTTCCTCTCAATGTACTATGTAGTACGATGACGACTGTTTTCTCTTTACAGCTTGCTACAACAAAATACGTACAACTAGGATTTAGTATATATGTGACTACTGACTACATTTGAGCAAAAGGAAGAAGAATAAGAAATAAGAATCTCGTAGGATGGAATTGAAAGGGCACTCTTTCAAAGTTCACTACAAGTTTTCCAAGTCAGTCAGTCTATTTGAAATTGAAGTGCTAGTAGTCCTAGTATACGCGGATTCCACAAGAAAACTACCAAACTGCCATGGCATGGCATCAGGAATACTCAAAACGTTCATTCTTGTTGCTTCCACCTTCGTCGTCTTCTGGTCCTTCTACCTTTTGCTCTAAATAACTCGTAAATGACCCTCCTTTTCCGCATGTCTTCACTAACGAAAATCAAGCCACTTTACAACGGCTTGATAAGATAGACGGAACTACTTTAACACCAATTCGTGTGAAACGACATCCACCTTCAACCACCACGGCCACAGAGAGAAATCTTTCTACTTACTTACGCTCTAACGGCAACTTAAACGCGGCTCGGGACTTTACGACATGGAGGTGGCATTGATACCATTTCATTTCAATCGTAACACCAAATCCACTCCACACCGTCTTACATACCACCTCATTTCTGAACTTACTATCCAGTCAGCCCTAAACGACTGCATAGTAGCGACCGGTCAAAAGCACCTACAAATCCTACAAGCTCACCGACCGAACAAACACCCATCACCCAAGATTTCATCTTCCGAAACATCCACCCAATGTCACAAAACAATAGCACACTCACACTCATTGTAATACGCTGCAGTGTTAAACCACTTAACGGGTTAGAATGTTACAAGTAAGTGAAGTGGCAGAATTCAAGTCTCGTTTCAAAAAGTCATTTTCCAAAAAATTTGACTTACTTTTTGACGATGTTCATGTGGTTCCTGTAAGAACATTGAGTCACAGCTTGTGGGAGCCCCGAAAAAGCGGAACGGCTCGAGAACCGTCCGCTTCTCCTGCGCCAAACCACAGCTTTAGATGGCTCTTCGTCTTGAGGCAATCTTCTGCGTTTCCGCAGCCACAGTTACCTTTTCACTAACTTAAATACTAACGTTTTTCCTGTTCTTCCTTCGACCATCAAAATGCCAGTAACAAAACGAAAACTATACTTTTGAATCCCACAAAATACTATTTTTTCACTCAATCTCTCCACTTCACATGGAATGGAAACAAAACCAAAAACTCATAAACTTTTTCATGCAAATGCAACGCTTCGCATTATTGAAATTCACATTATTGAACCGATCCACATAAATTCTGCGGTAGTGCGTCTCTTAATAGTGACAATAAATTTGTCCACCATCCTATTATGGCACAGACCGAATTCTTCCTAGTCATTACTAGTTTACGGGAAATCTGAGAGGAGAAACAGTCAAAATCACATTTCGTTCCTCGTAAGGTGCACTAGTGCACGAAGCATTTCACGAAAAAACATGGAACGATGAATTTGCATGTCAAAACTGGAATAAAATTTGTACCAAACATTGCAAACAGTGCAAAATGAACTAATGTTGGAAAATTCAAACGGTGATTATGTGAACTGGAAACATCCAATATTACAATTACAACAATAGTGTCCTGAGAGATGAGACAAGTCGGACACACCACAACACAACGTGTTAACACCGCAGCAGCTTCAGCTCAACTGAATCCTCGTCTAGAGCAAAATGAGCCAACAAGCACACGAGAATGGACAACGAGTGAGCTAACAACAACCAACAACGCAGCAATGGGCCATGCAACGTAGTGGTTGAGTTGAGTTGAAGCTGAAACTACTTTACTACGTAAAATTCTACTAAGTAAGCCGTAGTAACTCTCACAGACTATTCAACAACCTTTTCACATTCATATATCCTACTGTAATCAGTGACAAAACAGGTACAAGGAAATAAAGTGGCCTAAACTAAAACATCCAAGTTTAAAGAAGTGCAAGTCACACACACCTATTTATACAAACTTCCAAAAGTAACTATGACTTATGACTAGTTGATGCACAACTTCAATCAATCGATAATACGCCTAACAAAATGTCGTTCGAGAAACATGAAAATGAAGAATTTATCAAATCCTACAAGTCAGTGATTGTGCAGTATAAATCGTGAAAAATATGTAGTGACGAGACAATTTTCTGAAGAAACTCTCAACTTCCATTCCATACATACGGAATTTGAAATTGTTATTATTTTTTGGAACCAAGGAAAACCAAGCAGAAAGATGTAGTTTGTCGATGAATGAACACGCAGCGTGGATTCTTCTTCCTTTTCTTGTACCTCAAAATAAGGAGGTTTCACATGACCAAATTTCATGCAAATAAGGGTGGAACTCCCTTTCTCACGATAGAATACACGAACCTACGATTTTTTTCGGTACATCTATAGGTTCTATACACTCAAAACAGTCCTACTCACCCACTAACTGTGTGGCTAATCTTCTAGTGTGATGTATATAGGAAATGCAAGCAATGCACAATAACCTCATCCACATTACCAATCACAAGAGTTTGAAAAATGTTAAATAATACATGCACGCCCAGCCACACACCATCGTTGAATACTGACACAATACGAAACTAACTTTAGTGGAACTACATAGCATTTTTCCAATTAAGTCACACGTACGTACGCTCTCGGTGTGTTCCTTCATCCGAAGAAAGTCCGAGGAGGAAATAGATTAAGGCATATCAATGGTTTAGTGCAATGATGTACACAGTAAAGTAAACACCTCAAGTCAGATTCTGTGCGGTCCGGTGAATGAAAACGCCTAAACTACCTGCAGAGCAACATGCCAACAGGCAATTGGCAATTGATTGGATTTTGGAAATAATTCAACAACCAACTTTTTTTATAAATATGCTTATTACTGGAATAATCAGTGATTTCGTAGTCTAATGTTACCGCAAGTGTTAGATTAACATAAAGCTAACCTACAACATATACTTGATTTATGAACATGACATTCCTATGAATTTTAACACGAAAATTAATCTTTAATTTTCATTTCTACACTAATAACGAATGCATAGTAATAGCATAGCCATAATTAAAACTACGATATTTAGGACACAACAAGGATCCTAAGAATTAATAGAAAGAAAGCCTTCAAGCCTAAGGAAGTACTAAGACACAAACGAAACAATAGTACTAATTACAGTACAAATCGGGAATGAATAGGAAAACTTAGTATAGCACCGCAACTTTACGACATGATGATGCTGGGATGCAGAGAATTCATCACATCGACTTTTTTTTAACTGAGTGAGAGATAACAGCAGAACGGAACATTGCATGTGACCAAATGCAATTGCTACAGTAATACATAATGTATACGTTGTACATTGATGAAAAAAGGCTTTGTGGTTTGTCGGTGTCTCTGATCACCCAATAAGGAAGGATCCTAACGAGCTCCACACTTTTAACCGGGAAAGCCCAGCAGTGAACTAACAGAATGGAAAGTAAGTTTTAAACTTCCGGCCTTATTATGATGTTAAAATGAACCATAGGAGATCAAAAAAGTCTGATGGCAATGATTCATGGTCCACCCAGGTACTCCAAATTAGTGCACATTACTACGGACTGAACTCATGACAGCTGTGCTGTTTTTTCCTTTTGATCACCGAACATCTCATTCATAATGTATTATTACAGATAGTGATTGTAGCCAGAGGAGGGATTACTATTAATTAAACCATACAGTCGACTAAAGAGACTCGATAAAGACCTTTGGGCAATTTCCTTAAGTTATTTCAATACATAAGCGTATGGCTGAACTGTCAAGAGAAGCAGTCATAAATAAGGCCGGACAGCATGAGCATATGGAGATGTTAGAACGACGGAGTGATGTTGTTGATGCTTGTTGATGTTTATACATTCCATCTCAATGTAACAAACGGATACTAACTTGCCATTGCTACGATCAGGAAAGAGGAGGAGGAGGGCGATGATGATGGTCATGACATCGTCAACAACGTTGAAAGATAATCGAGATCGGACAAATAAATGAATCGTAAATCGTAGCGAGTGCGGGTGGCATATATACCTTCGCTATTCAAAACATGCCTCACCTTGTCTCTTTTCATGTTCCCTTAACAATGTATTCATGTAACTTCATTAATGAGACACGACCAATCTCCAAATCCTTCCTTCGGCATTTTTACAAAGAACAAGACCTATTTATACACTACACACTGACACTCCTGAGATATACGGATCATTCCGACAGTTAATCTTCCAATGTTCCAATGCAACAATTCTGTCTATATTCTATTTCAGGCTGGAGACCTGTTGTGGTTCGGTTGTGGTCAATTCTCAAGTCGATCCCAATTTCGATCCTATCATTCCAGTCAGTCCTCTCACCGTATCGCCTATATCCTTCCCTTTCTAACAACAAGTAATAAAGAACAATGAATCCAACAAAACAACCTAATAAGTAATAAGTTATGAATTAACATATCAACTTCTAAGTTCTAACCAACTGTCTGTATCCAACAAATCCTTACAAATCCCAGATTCATTTTTCCAATCCAAACGATTCGTTCCAATTCCAAGAATCTCGTTTCTCGCGTTCGTTCGTAACCGTAACTCTAATCTGTAACCGAAAATCACCTAGTACCCACACACACAAAGAGGACCATTACCGTCAAAAATCCCCTAAACAATGACCTAATCCAATTGATTGTTAAGTTACCAAAAACCTTTTAAAAAACTCATTCAAAATTAATAAAATTCCCATTCATTCATTTTGCCATTGGAGAAACCTCTCATCCGCCATGTTGGAAAATCTCAAAATATCAAGTCAAGTCACCTTTTACTTTTTACCATATAAAATGGAAATAAAAAGATGTCAACTTACGATCTCCCCCAGTTCATCATCGATTGTCCACTCCCACCACAGCCTGCAATAATCTTCATGTCGACACGTTAAGTAGAAAGGTCACAGTATAACACAGAAAGTACAACATACATAATACTCGTTTTCACAAATTCAAATAAAGTTTGATGCTAACTAAATATACACTAAATAAACCAGATGTCTACACCAAGCTAACCTGCCCTAGTTACAACTTTTTTCAACGTTAATTTTTTAAAGGAAAATTTAGAACTTTGTAATTCGTCGTTTAACAGATTTTACGATAGTTCTACGTCCAAACCACAGACAAAGATCACCAAGAAAGAAAATATTTTGACACCAACTCAAGAAATTAAGTTGATCCTAACAAAATAAATTTTTCCTTGGTAACGGATCGGAATTTTTTGGAAATATATTTAGACAACTTCCAACTTCAAACAGAGCAGTAAATCTGTAAACCGAATCGAAGAACAAATCGTAAAAACAAAGAACAAATTGTCTGGAAGTGAGAGAGATTACATATTACATGCAAAATCGGGAATAGAATAAGGTTTCGGAATGTATTGGATTGGGGCGACGGTGGAATGAAAAGGGATGAGGAAAGAAAGAGACAGAAGGGCAAATAGCGCACCCTGTCTTCTCCAAAGCACACGATTTGACTTCAGGTCGATGCCCTAAGGGTCTGTTCATACGGGACTCTTTACATTTTCCACCTTTCCCCCACACCAAATGTCAATCAAAGTGACTTGGTCACCATTCGAAAATTTCTTTTGACTTGTTTGTCTTTATTTATTTTTTTAATTTTAATTTTTTAATTTTACGGGTTACATTGATTTATGAACATGACGTCATCTGAAAACCTTATTTTGTGTTTTACGAGACGTAGAAAGAAGAATACGGCGAAGGAAGGGCGAATTGTGGGGTTTTCAATCGAATTCAATTCAGTTTCTATTTGAAATCCTGCTTCCTGACATTACTTTAGTGTCACCGTTCCTGTATACCTGTATTGTATACAAACTAAAGTACATCAACATCAAAAACTTGTGTACCAATTAAGAAAGAATGATGATGATGATGATGAATGATGATGACATTTCGTTGAAGAAGAAAGGACTTGTGTCAGGATTGCATTGCATTTGTATTAATTACATAATAATAATAATATTTATCTTCTCTTCTTCATTCTTCTCGTCTTTTACCAAGGTACTGGAATACTGGAACTCATATGAGAGTTCTCATTGTTCTAACTGCAATGCGAAAACACATTTTTAAAAAATGCGAACAAGAAAGCAACAATAATGTCAATAATCCAGAAATTATGCGTCTAGCACCCATACTACACGGGGTCACAGTTTCGATTTATTATTAATTATTACTTATTACCTTCTTCTTCGCCTTTTATGCAATGGTGGTAATACCATAAAATAAAAATAATGAACATTAATAAAGTAGTGCTTCAATTAATATTGTGCATGTGTAGATTTTTATTGTATTTGTATATTGTATTTATTGCTTTGTTTATTTCTAGGTTTGTCGGTAACAGACTTCAGATTGTTCCAAGTGAAGATGAAGATACGCACACAAAAATTCAACTAGTACACGAAAATCCTCTCATAATGATTAATCAATTACACCATCATCAAAATCATCTTATACGTAACGTTTGTCAACCACACGGTATGTTTCAATCATCAAAATTGTTTATATTTACTATAAAGGGGTATAAAAACCCTGAGAGACGTACATTATGCAATGTTCAAGAATATGATTGCATTTTATACATTGTTATTGTGATGTTGCAAATTGGAGGAGTAGGATTACCAAGATGCGACTTTGTTGAGGACGCCGGCTACTCCACTGGTGACATGATTGATACCGGAACCGACGGCGGAAATCCCTTTTGCAGCTAACTTGGCTTTGGTTCCTTTAATTCCTTTCACAATCTTTTTCATTCCGTTTTTAACGTGATCAATTCCACTTCCAATGGCTGTGAAGATTCCTTTTTCTCCTTTCTTGGAAGGTGCAGCCTGTTTACAAAATTTTAAAGCATTCGACTCAGTTTATACTGAATTACAGTAAAATACAATTCCTAACTTTTGATATCTTGTTAGTAATCAAAAACTGACTGTTGTTGGATGTCCATGAAGTCTTCCTTTTCTTGGTGGTTGCCACCCACCGGAAATGGCAACTCGAACGTTACTGTTACTTCCTTCCGCCGAGTATGGACGAGCAATGAGAACATTATTTCTTAGATTGCCAGAGCCTCCTCCTCGACTTGAGTCGGGAACTTGATAGGAATTGGAGTATGCATTGTTCTGGAAATTCTGGGTTGGGGCACGCTGCGAATGAGCCGAAGATGAAGCATAATTAGGACTGTATGCTGGAGGCTGCATGCCGGCTGGAGCATCATCTCCAAATGAAGATGCTTGGTTTTGGTTGCTGTAAGAGTCTTGCTGATTACGGTAAGAGTCACCCGTATTGTAGGAATTGCTAAAACCTTGGTTATTGTTATTATTATAAGAGTCACGGTTGAAGTTTTGGTAATTATTATTATTGTTATTGTTGTAGGAGTCACGATTGGAGTTCTGGTTTACGCTCTGAGAAGCTGACCGAAAAGCGTTGGAGTTGTAGGAGTAATCATCTCCGTTGAAGTTATTGTTCTAAAAATGCATAGTTAATGGAATTAAAACGCTGACGGCTTTCCGAAACCGATCTTGATCAATCAATTAAGACTTAAGGATGTAGGAAATTGTGAAATGATTGGTACTTACAGTGTGATAAGGTGGTCCAGGTAAATTGAGCTGAGCGAGAGCAAGAGCTCCTAGTACAAGAGCACCGCCAAACACTGATAAAATCGTCATTGTCTGTCTTTACTGATTGATAGAACACAACTGCGCTTGGACGACAGAAGGCCTCAGAAGAAAAGAACACTGTGCGGGGCCGCTCTCTGGCTTTTGTGGGTCGGTTAGGTGGTCAAGTGTCAACGATGTTCATAATTTGGCACTCACGAAAATTCTTCCTTCCTTCCGGACATGGCGTCTTTTTCATTCACCAAAAATACCGTTGACAGGTTGTTGACGAGCGACGCCTTGTTTACACAGGAAGTGTTGCATGTACTCGCATCGTCATCGTTCCGTCGTCTTATTGTAAAGGTTCAGCCGGTCAAACAAGTCCTAACAGCCCCAGTCACGTAATGATGGACAGGTTTCCGTGTGTGCACCCTTTGGTCAATGCAAACCGTCGTCACTTTCACCCTTTGCTTGACCCATTGTCAATTGATCCACTGCATAGGATATTGGCCACAGCGGAAAACAGACGACACTCACTTTTTGGGGAGTAAATCAGGAAATCCAACTTGTCGTTTACGCCCGCACTTATTCATAGTCTCTTATATATTTTACAAGCAATCTTTTCACACAAATATGCTGTCATGTCATAATACATACTACGTAAAATCATGATGTAATTAAGTCTACGACCTACGAATGCACGTATATCTCTATTATTCACCCACAGGTTTTGTTCAATTCAACCTTTCTCATCTTCACGCATTTATCATCTTTCCAAAATCATTTGCATAACGCATACAACCAAAAAATGTTGTCTTATTCCTTTACATTACCAACGCCAACAAAACAACAACTATATAGTCGTCTCGTGATTATTCATGATGAAAATACCACGGAAAGCCGAATTGTTTTGCATCCTTGTCTACCCTGATTTAAATTATGAAATTAATATTGTAAAATAACCATATTAGGCGTTACAAGTAAAAATTTGTACCGAATCGACAGGAAACAACCTCATAGGTATTATGCAACAATATATTTCATTTTGTATGCTTTTGTATTAGTTGTACTAACTTGTAGGTTGTGCACGCACCACCGGTAACACAAATATATATTTGCGTGGGCACATTTGCATAAATTAATTTTTTTGCTCAGCTATTTATTTCAACTTTATATAATTTAACTTCATTCATATTTTCTCCTAGTCAAACCACGCGTTAACAATTTATTTCCATATAACACAAGAAGAAACGCGGAAGTATTATACGGAATTTTATTTTATTCGTGCGTGTGTCATATAAAATTTTGCTTAAAATATTGTTGTGTCAGATCTCAGAGGCTATTCGTGTCACATTTCTAAAGGGATCCCAAAATTTTTCCGGAAGTCGTAAAGGAACAATTCCGGATATTGTTTCCAGCCATTGAGTATTGTAGAGATGAAACAATTTGGTGCATCCACTAGGATACGTCTCACATGAAGCTCCTCCAAAGGAAGTAGCGCACACGTTCACCATCACTCGTCGTCCATCGACAGTCGTATTTGTGACGATGTGAACAGGTCCTCCGCTGTCACCCTGTAATGAACAAATTAGGTCCACTGTAAAACATCATCATAAAAAATCATCACGAAACTGCATGCAATTGTTGACTTTATGTAGTACAGCAGCCAAATTACTATGCAGTGTACACGTATATGTATATCCTCCTGTTTTACGCACATTGCATGGTCCTTGTTCATTGTTCATGTCACTCGTGCACATGATACTCGAGTCCATGTGCGTTTGGTAAGCCAAGTCGCATTGACGAGATGAAACTACGGAGATAGTGGCTTGCATGGCCACAGGACTGATTGTTTGGCTGCCTGCAAAGGTAATAAAGACCAAACAAAAAGTGGAATGAGCATGAAACATTTGACTGTAGAATCATTTTCAAAGGTTTCATGTATTTTACACAGCTATAGAAACAGTAGACATCAAAATGTCAAAACCACAGTATTTTGTTTTACAGGTTTACTGTTTACACCAAAACCTCACCTGATGAAATCTTGCCGAAACCCACAAATGTTACTCTTTGACCTACGAGATTTGGACTGCTGTCACCGAAAGGATTAGCGTCCATTGAAGAAATGTTACTTGGTGTTGAAATTACACAAGCCGGTCGAATTCTATCTAATGAAGACATTGCAATAAAATTTTCTAAGTTATTGCATGTCTAAATTAATTAAATTTTATAGTACAACTTCCAGCAAATTAGCATAGCACGATCAATTACTAAATTACCAGTGAAATTGACATTGTCGGGCAATTTTATGAGGGCAATGTCTCCAACCATTGTCTCCAAACTGAATTGAGGGTTGATGTAATACTCGGAGCTTGTAAGGACGACACGATGAGGTTCGTCGCGATCTGTAAGGTTGTGAACACCGAGGTACACTGTGAATTCCGGATTTGTGATGTTCATCATTTTTCTAGCAAAAAACGGATTAGAACTTCCATTGCATAATGTGAATTACATGCAAAACAAGACATACTTATTCGTCGTAATAATTAATGCATACACGTCACAACAATGACCTGCCGTGAGGATCCAATTTGACCCAATTAGGGATCCAGTGCAGAAATACTTGTGGGAAATGACAATTGCTGCAAGCCAGGGATATTGATTTGGAAGGGTGGGCGTTCCTCCAGCTATTCGAATATCATTTTCTTCGTCTTCTGGGAATTTTGAAGGGATTCCGCAAATATCTGTAGAAATGAATGTATCTTTAATAAAATCAAATAACTTTATAAATGATTTTTAAAATACCTGTATAGTCATTAGTCCCTGGGACGTATCCTGGGTAATTACTAGGACCTCCAAAATCAAACCCAGTAATTGTGGAAGATGGTTTGGGTTCATCACTCAGTTCAACATGAAGAGGTTGTAATTGGAAAAAATCGTGCTGACGTTCAGTAGCGACTGTAAACTTCAAAATAATAATTACACAGAATGCTACAAGTTGCTTGCGCATTGTTTATGTTTTAATATTGTGACCAAAATGAACTTTGGACCATTATACTTCCCTGACAATTTTGAAGTGCAAGATTGTAAGGGGTTTCCCTTCTCACCTGCCACAAACTTTGTTGCTATTTTTGGCCGACTTACAATACAATAGCATCCATTGGTAATACATCGTACAGGTAAAGGTAAGGCAATTGTCAATCGTCACTATAGTCGTACTGTTTTTGTTGACGCTTTCTGTTGGCCTCATCTCATCGCTAAAGGCTTGTACTTTTCATAAAGATGCAGCATTGAGATTCACATTAGACAGAGTAAAATGCTCATTGCCCCCAAAATCTTATTAACCTACTTTTTAAGGCCATTAGACTCACTTTATTCAATGCATTTGTTATCATTATACTTTTAACCAGAGCAACTTCAAGACAATATTACTTGATGTCCTCAAGTCTACCACATGATTCTAAATTACTAATGTTTTGTGTGCAAGCAGCAGTTTTGAAATGAACTTTCAGTTCCTCTAAGGCTAAGGAAGCCGACACAGACACAGGAAACAAAGTGGCAAAGAGGAACATCATTTTTTCACCATTTTCAACTGGTTTAGTATGCTATTTGGTCCATTAAATGCATTATCCATCCATTATGTGTACCGTACCATTACACAATAAAGAACAAAATGTGAAGCATGTTGTAACGCATGTTCGGACGTTTATGACAACAGCATGAATGTAAATCGTCATCATTAATCAAATCATAATCATAATTATTTTATTTTGCTCATTCTGGTGCTTTTTCGCGCGTTACCCCAATACTGTAAACCAATGACTTTGACGTTTCATTGATTCATTTTGGTTCACTTATAAAATGCCAAACTGTTATATATGAAATGCTGTTGCTGGTAAAGCAGATTACATAATGACACATGCATTCGTTTCATGTGATTCTGTTCTTTTAAAGTTCTTATCTCAAGAAGATAAAATTATGTGACAGCAATCGAGGTTGACAGTATAATAGTAATGCTTTTACGTTTTGTCTTCAGTCGTCAATGGACCTCCCACTAGTTAGTAAAAATAAATTGAAATCTGTTGGGGCTTGCAACCTTAAAGATGGACAAGTTAATTCCAGCAAGCTGGAAGAAATCAGTTGTCAATTGGCTGGAAACTAACCGAGGACTTGTAGTTTTGTTTTTCTGTCTTCCTGCATCTTTTCTATTTGATCTCGGTCTCCGTCTTCGTCTCAATTTTGAGAGATGGTGGTGGCCTGCAGAAAGAGATCATTTGTCTAGAGTACGAGAAATTCAACGGAGAGTTCGTGAATGGAACAAATTACCACAACAGGGTCGCAAGTTGTTGTGTTCTGCCAGACCAAATTGGCTAAGCTTATCTTTGACATTTTTCAAGAAAGATGAATGTCATCAAGTGCCGGTCAAGTTGTACGAAATCTTAGAATTAAACGAAGGCCGAAAGACGGTTAGAGTCGAACCAATGGTCACTGTAGCCGAAATTACTAAATATTTAATTCCAAAAGGTAAAAAAATGATTGAGTTTATTAACAATGTGATGATGAAAAGTATAAGTGTGATTAATTGTAAACAATATATATTGTAAGTATTAAAAATGATGGTATTTTTAGGATATACCCTTGCTGTGACACTGGAAATCGGAGATGCGACTTTAGGTGGATTAGCGATGGGAACTGGAATGACTACTTATTCACATCGTGTAGGATTGTACCAGGAAGCGGTACGAGCATATGAAGTCGTTCTCGGTGACGGGAGTGTGGTCACTGCTACCCGGGACAATGAACATCGGGATCTTTATTTTGCACTCCCTTGGTCACATGGATCATTAGCATTCCTCACTGCATTGGAATTAGATATTATTCCTGTGAAACCCTACGTGCATATGAAATACATCCCGATTCGAGGTCAAGCACAGTATTGCCAGGCTATTCGGGATTACTCTGGAGCAATGGACGGAGAAAAAGAACTGGCAGACTATGTCGAAACAACCGTGTATTCCAAGGACGAAGCTGTTATCATGATTGGTAACTTTTCCGATAAGCCACCGTCTCATCTGTCCCATAAGGTGAACGCATGCAAATTTATTGTTTCTATGCTTGCGGTGTGCACCTGACACCTGCTTCTACTTGAACTTGAATCATGAACCTCATTATGTAAAAGACAATGCCCTGTGTAATTTTTTTCGTGCTGTACGCTAATTTTCATAGTATATCGCCCATTTTTTACAATATAGATAAACTATGTGTCTCATTGGTACAAACCGTGGTTTTATGAGCATACAAGATCTTTCTTGAAGAAAGGGGAAGATGATGAATGGATCCCTTTGAGAGACTACTTGCTTCGACATAACAGAGCTATTTTTTGGGTCGTAGAAGACATGATTCCATTTGGAAATCATCCATTGTTTCGTTTCTTGGTTGGATGGCTTCTTCCACCCAAACCCGCTTTCCTCAAGTTCACCACCACTCCAGGAATCCGAGCGTTGACATTCACCAAGCAAGTATTTCAAGACATAGTCTTGCCAATGAATCAACTTGAAGACCAGTTAGACACTGCAGAAGAACTTTTCGACACTTATCCAGTTCTCATCTACCCTTGTCGAGTATATGATCATGGACCAGCTTCCGGGCAATTAAGGAGGCCAAGGAAAGAACAAATGGTTCCAGGCACAAATTACGGAATGTTCAATGACTTGGGGGTGTACGGGGTTCCGGGTCCAGTTAAACGAAAAGAACGCTACGATGCTGTGGCCAAAATGCGTGCAATGGAAAAGTATAAACATTTTAGCAACTTATTTTAGAATAGTATAATTTATCATTACCAAAATTTTGAAATTCAATTGACTATGCCGTTGCCATTTTTTTAGATTCACAATGGATGTCGGGGGCTACCCATTTTTGTATGCAGATATTTTTATGACTAGAGAAGAATTTGAAAAAATGTTTGATTTGACATTGTATGAAAAAGTTCGTAAAGAATACAAAGCCGATGGAGCATTTCCACATTTGTATGAAAAAGTAAAACCTGAAATTGATGTGTTTGCTATTGGAAAAGAGTACATGGATCCATTGTAAATAAACCACACATGGAGATAACAAGGCCAAAATGAAATAAAGAAATGTCATTTATTCAAAACAAATAAAACATTGTAATTCATGTGTAATAATTATTGTATAATATAACATTGTACTTGTTAGTTAACATCAGAAACATAAAATTCAATACTGCAGGAATGTGATGTGAAGCCGTCAATACTACTTTGATATATAGAGTACAGACAGAAAGAAAAAAGATCAAGGTACAAAAACTTATATATTTGTACGTACTTTCATGTAAATTGAAATCAAGCATATCGCTGTAATAATAACTTAATATATTACTATATTATTTTTATGTGACTGGAAGAAATCATCATGTTGCATAAATGACTTGTTAATAACCTCTTGGGTTAAATATTGATACTGCACTAGGTCAATGTCACGTGGCTCATTGTACGTTAGTAAGGTAATAATAGTTAATATTGCTTTGTGATTCATTTAGTATTGTAGTTATAGTATTTCACATTGGTCCACACAAATAACTGTAAGAATACGATATTGTCTTTCAATCTTTCGCATAAATTAGGAAATGTGTTATTTTGTCTAATATACTGAAAGTTTGCATCACGAAGGTGGTAAATATACTATCATATCATATATTTGATTGTTGTGCAAAATATTAAGACACTACGTAAACTTGTACTGAAAAACTCAAAATTAGGTCTACTACTTAATGACAAACGTACTGTTAGATTAGAAATACTATGATTTGTCGTTTATCACTCTTGCGGTTGATGAAGAGGTGGTTTCTTTGGAGGTGGTGTAGGTGGTTTCACATCCCCCTTTAAATTAAAAAAGAATGGAATATTGTGTAGCATTGTAATTATAATAGTCACTCAACATAATTATAAGTTTATACATTAACATTAACGTTAATATTAATAATCTTGATGATAGATTCCCTTTTGTTACCTTCGGAGGATGCTGTTTGGGTGGTAACGGTGGAGCTTCTTCGTTACTATCAAAATTCAACGAATGTACTGAATTTCGATCAGAGTTGTATGAAGGAGAATCGCCATTCGTGTTCCATGACTGGCTCTTACGAGACTCGAGTGCTTGTAAGCGTGGTGGCCTCTGAGATACCAACTAACAGTCATATTCAAATGAAAGGGTCCCAATGACACGGAAGGCAGACAACACACAAATAAATATAGCCCGCAAGCTTAAATACCCATTTAATATTTTTATAAAGCAATATTATCTTACCGTCTGTGTTAGTGGAATTAACGGAAGGGGACGTTTGTTAAGTTCCAGAGTATTGTTATCGGATTCAAAGAAATTATGGTTATTAGCTTTCGGGAATAATGGAGCTCCAATTGAATTTGAGCTGTGTCTCGGAAGGGTGGCACACGGACTAGTAGCAACAAGGCCTGAAAAATCCCCTTCCATACTCCCACCAAATGAATTTTGGCCGGACAGACGGGACAGAGTGGCTTTATATCCCATAGCTAATTGGTTTCGTGATCTGTGACCGCACGACCAATAATACAGAAATACACACCATATTAAGATCATATCACTGGGAACATCAATCAAATCAGCTTCTAAATGCCTTACTTGCTCGCATTCTGATATAAAGTGGTAGTGGATGAGAACGAACCCACGGTGCGACCTAATACATTAGATTGTCGCGCTACCAGTTCCTTCGGAGCAGATGGAGTGGTAACAACTCGTTTTTCATACTTTCTTATAGCCCGTTCAATTTCATGTTCGAAATCCATATCCTTAAAATCCTGTGACATAGTAAAACATAAAGACGAAATTTAGAAAATACAGTAAACAAGCAAATGAAAACATAAGTGATGAAAGTTTAATTACCTCTGTATTAACGAGGTATGTGTCTTCCACATGCTTCTTAAGAGCAATGTACAATTCTACAAATCTCTTCTGCAACGGAGCAAGGTCTTTGGAAGCTTTCTTCTCGTGTATCTACAATACAAATAAAACAATGCAAAACATATTAACCAATGCAAATAATGCATTGTAAATTTATATTTTAAAATTACCTTTAAACATTTGTTAAGTATTTCTACTTGTGCAGCTATCAGACCTATTAGTTCATCGACTAAATATGAGTGGGATGGATTCTTCTCCCTGTACTCTGGAGTTAAAAAGGCACTCTCAAATTTTTCAATACCTCCATTGACGGCAGGATCCAATGTTCCCATAAGTTTCATAGTGAAATTTTTGAGTCCTTCTTTTTCGTCAATGTATTGAAGAATGACCAACTCCCTGAGTTCATCATTCAATTTTTGCAATGATTCCAAGGCATTGTCAATAGGTCGCACTTGTTCACGTTTTGTGTGAGTCACACGGAACCAAGACATGATACCAGGAAAGGGTTGAGCAGTTTGAAGGGTGAAACGGTCTTGCCATAAGGTTGCGAATTCATTTTTCGTATCGCGAGGTTCAGCGTGAAAAGGGCGAGAATAAGTGAAACAATCTATGTTCTTAGATTGAAAATATCTCCGAAGAGTTTGGTCTCCATATTTTGATCCGCTGTGCCTTTTGCTTTCTGGAATCACTGGTTCCACCTTACATATTAAGAGATATTGCTTAGACGACATTTTGACTTCTTCAGAAGGAGCATCCAAAATACGCAACAGTTCGGCCTGAGGAAACCGTTCCAATATTTTGCCCTCGAAATCCGCCAATTTCTCGTATGCAGCTCCGCGGTAAATAAACACTTCATTTTGGAGAAACGAGGGAAACCCCATACCATAAAAGGCCACTCTAAAATATTCAGGCTCGAATCTTGGTTCATCAAAAAGTTTGTCCATGAAATCAGCCATATCGCGATACAACTTTGGTATGTGGCGGCTATAGGTTTTGACATATTGGAATCTCAGTTCTTCACAAACATCAAGTGCACACACCCACATCTAAATAAATGAATACGTAAACGAATATCATACTCATTATCGTAGTATGCAATTTCACAAAACCAAATAGTAGAAGGATTACCTTAGCCAGGTTCAGTAAGTTAATAATGTCGTAGTAAAGAGCCTCTTTCAGGAACCGATGAGTGGAAATATGTGTATGAAGCTTAGTAGATTTGAGGTGCTCTGGAACTTTGTCATGTGACCAGTTCAACTGATCACTGTGCATCTTGAGTACA
Source organism: Harlomillsia oculata (assembly GCA_019776145.1). NCBI lineage: Eukaryota > Metazoa > Arthropoda > Collembola > Entomobryomorpha > Oncopoduridae > Harlomillsia > Harlomillsia oculata. Next base: position 22,175 of record JABASF010000581.1, read on the forward strand.
AACGCAGCTTCCGAATAATTCTTGGAATTAATGTGGAGGTCGTAAAGTTTATACAAGTACCGGAGGTACAACACATCACGACGAATTTCCTTACTAAATTCCTACAGTATTGGAAAATCAAAGTATGTAAATTCACCAAAAGTTTGAGTCTGATTTAAAAAATTATTACTAGTAATATTATTTACCAAAATGCTAACTATGCAACTCATTCGATTGCCCGGGTCGTCTTCGTTTTGTACTCCTCTGTACTCCAAAAGATAATTCAGAAGCGTTGTGATGGTGTTCACCATAACTAGTCCCTGAAGAACAAAAAACGCCCACAAAAATTACTCAGTTTTACAGTGTCAAATTGTTGGAGAGTAAATTGAAATCTAGTTCAACGGTGGGGCGTCATCCTCCAAAAATTTCAGTCGTTTGTTCATCCCTCCCTGGTTAATATTAACATATGGTAATTAATTTAACGTACATTTTCTCGTAGTCCAGAATTGTCCTCTTCACACATTCTTGTCATGACGCTATGAAATGTATCACGATAATGGCTATCACCCTTGCCACCTTCGACTCCTTCGACAATTTTTTTTATGAGTTCTTCTTCCATTCTTTGAAAGGACTTTCGCGGTTGCTCGGAGTCGTACTCGCACCTCATCATGTCGAAGAATATTGGAATTGTATTTTCACGAAGCAACTCGACGGGAACAAAAGTCATGTCGAGGAATGTTTCCACTTCAGAAGGTACAAACCGCATTCGTGTGGTTTCGCCAAGACTAAACCACATAGTTCTAATGAGATCTGCAGCTTTGATTCGCATATCCCCATAATAGTTACTGAGATGGATTCTCTTGGAATCATGCATACTTTCCACTTGAAACGTATCTTGAGTTAAAAATGAAACCGTGCATTTGAAAAAATTGCTCCACGGCTGTTCTTGGAACGGTTTAGAAAATTCGTTGCGAATGGTCCTCGCAAAATGTTCCAGGGTATTCAAAATGATACTATAATAAAAATATGTTCAGAAAGTTATAGATACACATACAATTAGCATATAATAACACAATCAGACAATCATTATTTTGAAACAATGGTTTACCTGTTCTGTAAAAATTTCATGTCACTCCAGTCGTCAGGGAAGTACGACTTATCCACTAAGTTTTTCAGAATAACTAAAATTTCGTTGACGAAAGCATAAATCTCGTCATTCTTGTTGTTTCGATTGTTGTTGCTATTGTTCGAGGTTTTGATAAAGTTAACAAGAATAGTATGATGAGTCTCTGTCATCTGTCGAAAAAGAGCCAAAAATATAACAACCAAATCCATTGCTAGTGGATCCTTGTCAGAAACGGTTCCAATTGAATAAATCAACCGTTTTACAAGGCCTAGCATAATGTGCGTTATATGATCAGCCACTTTTTCTTGCTGAAACAGGATGTCCATAACGTCACCCAGAAGTTCTACGCACTGGACGGTCTAAAAGACAATAAAAATAAAGTATTTTAAAATTGATACGAATTTCAGAATTAGCAGACAATTCAAACAATGTTACAATACTTAACAAACGAAATGAGAAACACGTGAGAATGTGAAAACATACATTAGAATATATTTATTTTCAAACAGTACAGAGCACAATGAAGCATTAGTTTCGTTAGAAAGCAAAAGAATCGAAGATAACCTCGTCGGTGTGTAATGGATTTTCTGCCGGAGTAGGGTCCATGCCAAGTATTCTAAATGCTTTGCTCCCAAGGACTGGACCAGTCTCACAACTTCGGCGTCGCATGTCCTCCACCACGAGAGAAAAATAAAGAAAAGTTTAGTTGTGGGCATTAGTGATCGACTGCAGCAACAGTTGAATCAAACGCTAGCACGTATTAAGTTTAAGAATAGCAAAAAATACTGATTGTTATGAGAAAAGGGTTAATCAACTGGAAAAAATGTAATGGTCTATGAATGTTATCGTAATTTGTTGTTTGTAATAACACTACATGCAATGACATTAATTACTGTTATTGGAATATCAAAAAATGCAACTATAGATATAGATCAAATGTAGAAAAATAAAATTAGAAATATCAAAGTGAACACTAACTTCTTCTGCGGGAAGATGAGAAGCAACGCTGTTAGTAATCATTGGCAAGAATGTGTATCGACAGTCGGGATCCGTGAATAAATCTAGAATGAACAATTTCTGAAATGGTAGTCAGCTTTTGTTTGGTAAAATTTTGAGGAACCACAGAAAGCAACTCCACTAGTAATTGCGAAAGTTGCAGCTTTGGGAAAACAGTAATCAAGCTTTTGATGATGGAAGATATGTGCTTTAAACAACCGCCTTGGGCTGTCACATTATCATTTTTTCGGAACAAATCTCTCATAGAAACGATCAGTTTTTTAACAAGTCCTTCAAATTCTTGAGTCTGATGGTCATTGCTGATGCGTTCATTCATTGTGAGAGAAACAGATATGTGGTCGTGACTTATTTGAAACGAACGAACAATAAAACGAAACAGAAAGTCTATGGTCTTCATGATTTGTAATACTTCATTTGCTGGTGCAGTTTCGATGGCACGATGCATTTCCTCGATCAGTTTCCTAAAAGACGAGCAATAATTCGTATTTAAACACAAAGAATACACGCAACAATAAAACAACGCTTAAAACAAAAATAGTAAATACTTGTAAGCTAATGTGGCAAACAACTCTCCTTCTATATACAAGCTCACTACAGGTCGAAAGCTCTGATACTTATGGTCAGAAATCAAAGTCAAAATATACACCTGACAAAAGAAAAAGAAAACACAGTCAAAATAAAAAAATACAGAACTCAATGAACAATAAATGTTATGTTACAAACAAGTAATCCAAAACTGATCACGTTACCAGAGCATTGAACACTGAGCGTGCACGACTGCCATTCCCTTCGTTGAAGGAACCAGTTGCTCTTCCGTAATGTGTTTCATCGTCCGCTTCAACGAGAATGCGAAAAAGAGCATCAAACACATTAAGGAGAAATCGAACAATTTCTGCACCATCCACTGATCGTACTTTTTCCACGATGTCTCGAGTTGATACTTCCTCCGGTTCATATTCTGCGTGCTCAAGATCCGGTCTTGGATTCCACTGCAGCAACTTCAGTAAATTTTCTATACAAATTACGACAGATTTCATGTTACATATCGACTGATACAAATCAGCTTAATTTTCATTCAGTGCTAATATAATCTAACCATCTTGCGTAAATTTGGTCGAACACAAAACTGTTTTGATTTGAAAAATATCTTTCGATGAAAAAGAAAGGCCTTGAACCGTATTTTTTGGTTCTTTGAACCAATTCGGCGTTCGTGTCCAAGCAAGGGATAAGTACTGTATGTCACTCTCTTTATATTGCTTAGCGTCAACCTGTTACATATGAGTATAAAATAATTAATATTTTATTAAATTATGAACGATGAATAAAATATTATGGACATACATAATTAATTAATTACTGTAATTACCTTGTACACAATCAAATCGTATTTTCCGTCCTTCAAAGCAGTGCCTCTTTCGTGGCGCAGTGGTATGTATGCCAGTGCAAATGGTTTCTCCAGCTTATCTTTTGAATCTGACGATGACCTGAATACATAGTAGACAATTTGAATTGAAAGGTTGCTAGAAAAAATAGTAAGCATAATTGTAAAACTGAGGATTACCTATGTTGAAAGGTAAACTTGATATGAGCTGTGGTGAACTCTTCAATGCGAGCTGGCAATATAACTTTAAAAACTTCATTCCATTTGGGTTTATCAGAATGGTAGTACACAACGGATCTGTAACGATCTGTTGTGGGGCACCCGCTTCCTGCTTGGAGAACTCCACGGTCTGGAGCAGCTTCTGGACGACTTAAAATTGTTCCTGATTGATTATGAACTGATACTGTTACTTCAACGTTCTTATCTGAAGTTTTACTTCCTCGGTGGAATTCACCACGGCACAAAGTAACGTAAAGATCGTTTCGAGTATCGTGCGGAAAAATGACATCCGGGAAACCCATTTTGGGAGTCCTAGTTGGGTTCCCCAATAACTTCAAATCGTCGTCATCCATTCGTGCAGTGGAATACAGCGAAAGGCGAACAACGAGCCCTGAACTTCCCGAACTATCCGACTTTCCTTGATTCAATTTATTCAGCGCTCCTTCCAGAGTTTCGCCCTCCGATACACTCATATAAGGCATCGATGATATGTCATCAGTCTGAAATCATCAATGTTTAAAGTTCGAATAATGAATAAATTGTGTGCAAAACAGGAGAAAACCAAATTAACTAACGGCATCAATGTCAAACCAAGATGAAAACCAGGGTTATTTGTTATTTCATAATACCTTTTTCAAGTTGCTCCCATTGTGAGACGTAAACAGATGCGTAACATCTTTAGCAGATACTCCCCATGGTCGTCTTACACATCGTGTAACTTTATTTGAATTGGCACTAGAACCCTCCTTGCGTGAATCTGATTCTTTCCATTCCATAGACCCCACGCGGAATACATAGGCAACGAGATATACTTTTTGGCGATTGAGATCAGACTTACTCAAATCCTTATTAAAAAATATAATGTTATCTTATTATTACACGCCTTCGGATTGCGTTTTGCGTTGTTACATTTTACTTTAAACATTACGCTAATTCGCTATTAGATAATAATAAAACTAAAGTATTAACTTAACCACTGTTTACCGTAAAAAGAATATGAATCGGAGTGCGAATCGTTTGTGGAGGTTTAAGAAGTGTAATTTGAAATGATTCCGTGAATGGACCTTCGTCATCAGGTTTGGCATCATAAAGAAAGAGACGAATCTCCGATTCCTCAACAACTCGTATAGACAATTTTTCAATGGTAACCATTAGACTGTGACTAGTCGCCCCAATCTTTTCGTTGATTTTTTCGCTCCCTACGACCTGTAAATTTACAGTTATTATTGCTAGGTAAAAGATTAATTGATAAATGAAAGCTTACAATCTGACGTTTCGTAGCCAATCGATGTTCTCTGAGCATTCGAACAGTTGACGTCGTCCTTGGATCTAAACGTTCACCAGATTCATCTCGAACGACTATATCTAAATGTGTAAGACTAGAGCAAAAGACAAAGGATTCAATTAACAGCCCTAATGGAACTACTTGTCTTTTGGTCATAATTTTTACCTATTTCCTCTATCAATGACACGTGCTACAGATTTCCTGAGATCCTTTGTATCTTCTACAGTTATGGTTGGTAAGAAAAACTTCTGTCTCAAAGTATGAAGCTCTGAAATTAGTACTTTCAGTTCTAGTGACTCTTGACCAAGCTCCAAGCTCTATAGTAAACAAATCATACACAAAACGATGACGAATTACCTAAAGGAAACTATAATAGGATACGTGACCATTACATATATAAACATATATTTTATAATCTACCGTGAAATAATGTTTAAATATGTCATGCCACTGCTGTAAAACCAAGGTTATTTCCTGTATATACTTAGCAAGTTCCGGCATGTATGACGTTCTACCTCTGAAATAAAGAGTCACAAAGTCACAAATTAGTTTAATTTACTGTTGATTACTGCTAAAAAGCACAGTACCAAAACGAACTATATATTCCAAAAATTAAAACAATATATGATACCCCAATTTGATTTTCTTGGCTGGATACAATTTGACGTAAGAGGCAGGCACAAGGCCTTTACGTCGTATTCCATCCTTTGAAATGGACTTGACAAGATGCCAGTCACCGACTGTCCGAATGACATCCAGAGTGTCCCCGACATTGACACTACAAGAATCAGAATCCTCTTGTCGGTCGAAAGGATACAAAACTGAAAAAAGTGAATCAAAATCCCATGAAAGTTTATGATACACAGCTTCAACTCCCCAAACGATTTCAACCTTACTAAATACATATATACACTGCGTATACACAAATCGGACAGCATGATCAGGGAGTGGTCGCAAGATAAACAGTACTAATTACGGAAACGTCAAAACCAAAGCTAAAATGTCAAAATCAATGAAATTCAATAACAAAAATATGCATAATTACAAATCAGCTGACACTCTCCAAAAACAATGTCCGTTCAAAAGTGACAATGAATGTCACGTCATTCATAAACTGTAACAGCTTGGTTAATGACAGTAGCCGTATAAACAAATGACAGGAAAGTATAAACATAAAAGATAACCAGTACAATACAGTTAAAAGTGTACAAAAAATGCTAAAGGTTTTGACCGAAACTTACCAACTCCATAAGAAGATTCTTCCGGCTCCATGAGAGCCATGACCATCTGACCTTTAAAGTCGTGACCCGACACAGGAGTGATAGACTAGATAAATTCGTGGGCGAGTGTTTATCGTCCACTGGGTCGTCGTCGGACGAAACACTCTTAATTGATTTGGATGAGCCACTTCCTGCGAAATTTCCTGTGGGAGTGTCGATTTGTCACCGCACACACGCCTGTCCCTCTCACACATGTACTTCCCTCTAATAATGGCTAATTAAACCCTATCATTAATATTAATTGTCACATTGTCAACGTCCTCGTGTCTTTGTCTCATGAAACCCCACATAAATCACCACTATATTGGACACACGTTCACGTCTCAAACAATCCGTAGTGCCCAAATACCCGGGACAAACCCGGGTTACCTTTTCCCCGCACTCTGTAGCACGTGAGCTACACACATGAACTGCGTAGGTAGGATAGGAAAAGGAATCTCGAATCTGGGAATCACTTCTGTTTATTATGATGATTTTTTATCCTGGGATGGGAACGAGAACAGCCAGCACACACGTTAAAAAAAGCAACGGATTCTGTATATAGTACGTTTACATGACGTTTTTCGTTTAATTTAATTTCCAGTGAACAGCAAAACCGAAAGTCAACCAATTTTTGGAATCTGTGTAATATATATGAGAGTATAAGTGACTGGACAAAAAATATTCTTGTGTCACAGACACAATAGTAATATTTTCATTTTATTAGAGACTTTTCTCTCGGATCCTTGCGTTTGACTGTGTTATTATCCGTACAATGATAACTTTTTTAATCAATATTTGTCATGCTGGTTCATGATGTAAAGGAAAATCTAGTCAATTCGTCATTCGTCATTCATTCAATTCATTCTGTGTAACTGTGTAATGTAAACTCACATCAACGGACGACGATGTATATACAGTACAAGAGGATTACGTCAATGCACTTCACAGTTCACACATCAAATTATCATCAAACCATGAATAAATGTGCTGTGGTGTGTTTGTGTTGTTCTTATCAAAAGTTAAACTGTGATTGATATTATTTTTTTAAGTGTTAACACTGTCTCCCTCTCTTTTTGGACATTGCTGGTCACTCTGGTCCACAAGATTCGGACGAGGTCACCGCTGTCCATTGATATTAGTGCATTTTTAATGTTATTCTCTTTTTATTCGTCGTGGTCCTAGTCTTAGCATTTTTTTCGGGCTACGTGCTAGCGTATTTCCCAGTTCCCATTTTATTGTTGAATTTGACTCGTACAAAAAGGAAGATATTAAGTAAGGGAAACCCAAACCGAATAACTGATTACGATGACGACGATGAGTAAATCAAAGATTTGATCGATCTTGTCATTTCGGCATCACAATTGAAATCTCAAAGTTCCATTCCGTCTTAATAAAATAACTGGACAAGTCCGCTGTGGTGGTTAGACCAAGGACATCGTGTAAGTTCAAGGGGACTGCATGCAGTTTGTTATTGTACTTTGGAACAAAGAATTACAAAACTGTGACTTGTTGAATGACAATTGTCCAATAATTGTAGAAAAACAATGACTTTTAACGCTACCAACCCGGTAAGACTTGATAAGACTTTTAATTTTGTTGTGGATGTATTGTACAATTTAGTGCGTTTTTCATTGTTCTGCTATGCATTAATGCATTCGTTTTAGTTTTTAATAAAACTGTAAATATAGTTCATGAAATCATTAATGTAATGTGTAATTCATATGTTTCAGTTGGAGCTGGATTTACGAGAATCCGGAGTTGACCTAGGATTCGACACGCTCCATCTTAATCTCAATGATTCAGACATGTTGGATCGTTTGGATTTGGATATGATGGTGATGCCCGGAATGGAATTCACCCGGAACCCGGTTTGTGATCCTATTGCTGCATCTGGTTCTTCGGTACCGTTAACGGGAACACAGTCAGCACAAGTAAACGTAAATCATCTCAAGTCATCGTCCCTTGAGGGCTCGTATTTTCCAGTCGAATCACAGACGCATTCTCAAACAGTGACAGTGCCTCTTGCACAATCACAGAGGTGAGGAGAAATCAAAAATATGAGTCTATGTTCAGTCGTTGACCTTTGCACAGAATAATGTGTCATTCTTGAAGATTTTGAATAGTATCGATAGTTGATATGATAATTTTACTTGATAGTGCAGTGTGCATTTTAGTGCGTTGTTTTTGTACGCTTTTTGTTAGTACATATAGTAGTACATTATATAAATTATGCTGTGTATGAGCCTGGCTGGCTTGCTGTTGCTGTTGTGGTTTGTTATGTTGTGCCTTCTTCATCTTTGTGTTTTATGGTTTTATCACATTATCGCTCATAAGCTGCTAAGATCTGAGGATTTGTCCCTATGGTCTTATCGTTATCGCATCCCTTCTTTCCTTTGTTCACACTTCCAAACGAGGAGGGCAGGGGTGACGTATTCCTCCGGTCAAAGTATCTCCTATCGCGATAAGAATAGTGAGTCAGCAGCAACAATAACCACCAGGTCGTTTGGGATACTTTGTTTTTTGTGTGACAAAGTGTAAGTGTACGTGTACGCTGTGCGTATCGTACATAAAGTTGAATACTTGGTTCATCCTTTACTATTTTACTATTTCTTGACTTGTCCAGTATTCTCGTGTTGTTAAAGTGTGGCCAGTGAGCTCATGGTGTTTAATTTAGAGACATAAAATGAGGGAAGAGGGATTGGAGCAAAGCTCATTGTCTGTTGATAGTATGCACCGGTGTGCTAAAGGAAGGCCTTGAGAGAGTAGTTGGCAATTATTCAAGTGGGTGGGCTTTGCGCCAAGAATAGCGCGTCTCTGTCCGTGAAAATCTTGAGCGAGAGGACCGAATGAAGCAGTTTAGTAATGACGCGGGTCTCGAGTGAAATAGTTATGAAGACGTGTCATTTGGCCCCTTCGACACAGTGGCCTTTTGTTCCCATGTATCCGGCCAGTTTGCCCGGAATGCAAGGGGCCTCTGAGGCTTGGTCAGTTTCTTTTGTTCCGGGAGCAGTGCAAACTACGAGGTCCATCCCGGGTAGTTGGGGTCATTGGGAAAATGACCAATTGTGTGGGAGTAGCAGTGAGGTTGCGGTGCCATACTGCCCTGATCCTTTTGCAGAGTAATTTTATTACTATTATTTTTGGTTCTTGTTCAACAAACAAGCAAATTATTTGGATTCCGCTACGTGTAATTGCATGAACTTTATACATTAATGATGTGGTGTGGTTTTGACCACGCTTCATCACTTCCCTGGAATGCAGAGCAGTTTTTTTCATGTTACAAGGGCATGTGAATGTAGTTTTAGGTTTTTCGTATCATTGAATACGTTTATGTTTTGGAAGAAGAAATTAATATTTGGACGTGCAAATAGGTTACTGAATACTGAATAAAATGTATAATGATTCAATTTTTTATGTGACCGAATCGTTAGTACCCTTGGAACAACAGATGCCCGGCAACCCAGCTTCAAATCACCGAGCCTATCAAGAACCACCCTGAAACAGCACTTAATGCGAGAAAAACTACTTGAAGAGGAGAAACGAGAAGCCACTCTACATATGAAAGCGACACAAGCCTCAGCCTCGGTTCCTTTTCAATCGTCACAGCCGTCTAATGTAGATGTGCCATTACAAATCCTTCAGGTGACGTCTCGCCTGGAAAACCCAACGGACTACCACATGCGACACAGTCAACAACGTCAAGTTCGCCAGTACCTGAGTCAATCTTGTGTCGATGAGAGTGGGTCATCTGTTCCGCAGTCTACAAATGCTTCGCCATGTCTTCTTCCTCGGAATGTTCTTTTGAATTCACGTTTGCAAGGAAACTTAGCAGTATCCGCCCCGCCTACATTAACAACGACCCCACTAAGCCCGACAGACATAATAGCTCCTGCGTCTTTGAGCTCTCTCGCTACGAGTCTTACTTCTCACGGATCGGAGGCAGACCTCCTGGAGGAGATTTTAGACTTGGAAACAGGGGAAGGGGATCTTAATCAGTCATTTGCTGATTTGAAATGTGGCACAGAGTTGATAGGAAGAACTCCATTGTCTCCAGAAGACCAATTACGATTCAACAAGGATCGACAGAAGAAGGATAATCATAACATGAGTAATTCAATCATAATATCTTATATTTTAAATCTAAAAACTTATATTTTACACGTAGTTTAATAATTCGAATTTTGTGATTTGTTGATAGTTGAAAGACGACGGAGATTTAACATCAATGACCGTATAAAGGAACTTGCAACGTTATTACCAAGACACCAAGCAGATCCGTAAGTTGTGCAACAAAATTAGACGAGCAGCACGTCATTTCTGTATTAATTTGTCCTTTCGAAAACTTACGAAATATTTGGTTTCTTATTTTTAGATACTTTGAAGAAGTAGGTGAATTCCGCCCAAACAAGGGCACTATTCTTAAAGCTTCTGTAGATTTCATTAGGGTTCTCAAAGGAGAAGCAGACCGGTTCACCACAATTCAGAAGCGGAATGAGCAACTTGAACATGAAAACAGAAAACTTATGCTTCGAATTCAGGTATTGCTTTGAACTCACCAGTAAAGTTCCTGTATGTGTTTGTAAATGAGGGATTGTGTTGCGAGTTTTATATCATTTGATTTGCTTATCAACAGCAATTGGAAAATGGAGTTACAATAAGTGACTCATCCCGTATCTGGAAACCTGCTGCTACCTCCCTTCTTAACACGCTAGTGAAAAGTGAGGAGGAGGTACAAGTAAAGAAAGAACCTGTAGATAATTGTTGTGGGGTGATGGCTACTCCAACTTTAGCTCTTGATGACCTCATGGATGATGATTCCGGAGGAGTTATGGGAACTGGTGACCCCATGTTGACACAGACGATCGAATCTATGGCCCACCATTTATCGGACGGAATGGATTTTTAACGTATCAAAGATTCAAAAATAACTTTACATCACCGTCATGAAATATTCAAAGTGACTGCCGCATAGGGTGTGAATACATATTTTGTGCGACACCCTTTGAAGCTCGTCGCAGTGCTTCCAACTTGTGCAATCCCGTATGTATCTAATGTAACGTAGTCGTTCTGTTAGATGAGTACATGTGATGTTTGCAAGTGATCAACCAAGTACACTGTTTTAAAAAGCATAGACTTATCATGTTGCAGAGTGCTAACAACCTGAACTGGATGCTGAAATAAATTGCGAATGCAAGTTATACTTACTAAACATTTTATATTTTCATTGTGTTAGTTGATTAGCACAAAATAAAACTCATGATCTACTAGCTATACTAGCAAAATAAAGGTACATATGTCACCATACAACATTTAACATTTTAACAGTACAGAATTACGGTGTCACAGGTTTCCTTTTTTTGTCAGAAATCAGTATAATTATGCATCTCCCTCAGGTCCACCACGAGGATCGACCAACGTGCTTTCAATTTTAGAGATTGCTCGGATTGCTTCAGCTCGTTGTTGCATGCTCATCCGCTCTAAAAGCGCCACCACAGAGTCCACAGCCAACTCAGGGAAAGTCTACAAGAGAGTGGAAAGAGTAATTCAAGTGTTAGTCAATCATTTGCCGAATTGATTATTTCAAAATTATAAAAGTACTTTTCAAAATATATCAAAAATCACAACACAGTCTAACTTACTTCCAGGAGAGTTTGTGTTTGAGAGATAACTGAATCTCGTTTAAGTGCCTTGATATTGTCCACCACCACCGGTTTTGAGCAAGTGCCATCAAGCTGAGAGGACAGCCATTCAACCACAGTTTTGTTGTCTTCCCACTGTAAACCTTCGAGAGTTCCCTTATCTTCGACGAACCAACGCCGCAATTTAGAAGTAACTTCTCCATGAGGAAGATTTGGCCGAACCTTCATCAACTGAGACCCTACCGCGTCTTCCAATAACAACCGCTTCAAGCGCCAATAGAGATGTGATCGAGCTCGCTTCCACGGAACAATCTCCTGGATAACTCCTTTTTCCTGCATTCGTTCTGGGGTATCATGCAAGTCTGCAAAGTGGATTGCGACTTGCTGATACACTGGCCGAAGGAATGTTTCTCTTTCACGGATAGCCTTCTCAATCGTTGCCTTTTCAGCCGCATTAGTTTCAGGTATGGCCAGTGATTCAGTGCGCAAACGAATCAATTCAGCATCCAAGCGGTGCATGGACTTCAAAAGATCTTTCATTCGGAATTTGATTTCAACAACACCTTCAGGCTCCAAAATGCCACCACGAGCGTCAGTATCCGCATACATTTCCATACGTCGTTGATTAATAGTAGGATCCATCACAACCCAAGCTCCGCCACGTAACTCCCCATGAGGAGGAATGTAAACGATAATCGGTTGTTGATACTCGCGCAAGGCATCCACAATGTAAGAGCCAAATTTCATCACTTGTTCATACATGTCTATTGAAGAGGAACAGATTGAGTTAGCACAAATGTATCAAAAATAAAAGTCATCTTATCATTGAGCAAATAATTGCGAATCATAATGTTGTCTACCTTTCATTCCGCCAGAGAATCCACGCCAGTTGGCAAAGATGAAGAGCGGAAGTTCCTCATTGCTGAAATCCTTGATGGCTTGTGACGTTTTGTACGCTGAGTCTGGGAACCAAACTTGCCCTGCTTGTGACACAGTTCTAGCTTCTGAATCCAAATTGGCAGGATCCGCAGGCATATTAAGTTCAACGGAACGAGTCTCAACAGCAATGACACCAACAGGAATACCCCCGAGTCGTGCACGACCAGTTACAACAGTTTGCGCCCAAGGTCTCATGATTTCCTCAAAGGTTCCATGATCAAAGAATCCGGATTCCCAATCATTCGGATTAATAGGGTTCGCTCTACCAGCAAGGAACCATCTCGGATCGTATGGAGTTTTAGTTGGTTTGAAAGTAATTGGTCGGTCAATGGGATCAGTGGTTGTCATTACAGGCAGTGGTCCACCTTTTACAGCCGGAACATACGACAACCATTTGAGAATTGTGTAGATGCCTTCGAGGTCATGTCGTTCGGTTTTGTGTGAGATTCCGTTATTATACATTATCTGAATGCCACCAAGTTGATTGTTGGAAGTATACACTTCTCGCCCCAATAGCTGTGAAAACAAAGCAATTACGATAATTAGTTAATTAATGGAACGCACTAATAAGTTTCATAGAGCTCATTTATACTTACCTTGTTAAGCGCACCGTAGCCTGTAAGAATGATGTGTGAATTTTCGATTTGTACAACACGTTGGCCCAAACGCACCAAATAAGCTCCGATTCCAATTGCACGGCAAGTGACCAAAGACATCGTTACTACTTCTTTGTATGCTGTGGAAGTTTCACCCGCAATTGTTCCAGCATAACGCAAATTTTCTACGCCGATTCCGTCTTCCTTTCCAATGATGTCTGTAATTTTGTATCGAGTCTCTCCATCCTCTTCAATCAACTCAACATGCACAGAATTCAGATTTTGAACCTTAGAGTAATCGTCAGGTGTGAAGTAAAGATATTTGAATCCCTTCTCAACATCTCCCGGATCTTCCCAATGAATTCTGAATAGGTGTTTCACTTCTTCAGCTAGTCCAATTCGTGCACCACTGTTAGCTGCAATGTACACTCGCGGAATGCGATGCTTTCGAGAAAGCTCTGATGCCCGTAGAAACAGCATATCTTCTTTCACACTGAATGACCCGATCATATGCGTAATATCGTTAGCAATAACAACAACCTCTCGTCCCTCCGGGAATTCTGGTGTGAAGAAAGTCATGCGCCAAGCGACCATACCAATCTGTACCAAACAACAGAGCTGGAGGTTAACGTCATCAAAATCGTCACATCATCAAAAATAGCAATGTACTAACAAATGATAAGTCACTGCAAATAAAAATTAGTACTAACATCATTTTCTCCTTCCATGCGATTCTTCTCAATAAGTTGCTCTTGACTGTCAAGAATAAGTTCCCGATATTGCAATGGAATAGGCGGGGCAACAATGGCTTCATTTGGTCTAGAATCTTTGTATTCTTTCCACACGCGGTCTAGGACCTGTTTAAACATATCCGGGAAATCGTAAACATAGGTAGTTCCACTACTTTGGGCCTGGAAACGTTTTTGTTGCAAGTAGTCTTTGGTCTTGTATGGGGAAGACACGGGGTATCCATGCAAGGGTCCATGCTTAGTTCCAAAGGTTTCGAATTTGATCTGTAGATTCACAATTAGGTAATATTATTAATATTACAAGCTTACGTTGAATGCGTCAACGAACATTCATGATGTGACGAGTCTTACCATTCCAGTGTGAGGATCAGTGACTTCTCTGTATACCGATATATCCAGGTAGTAACCACTTTCATTTGATAGGCACAAGCGAATAGGAATTATTTTCGAATTTGGCGTCTGTCGCACCGTCATTTTTAATTCGGCCTGGAGCACTCGCAATTTCCACAAGCGCGGTCCATATCGCAGCACCATATTACGTACACTTTCTTCAATCTATAATTTTAAGAAAATCCGTAGATTGATATTTATGATATTAGTATTTAAAAATTCGGAAAAAGAACCATTGTGAGTTCAAAATATTTAGAATATGTACCTTGGAAGGATCCATGATGACAGTAGGTACAAAATTAAGGAAAATATGATTGCAGTCTGTTCGCTTGGAATGAGGTTCAGAGAAAGCGATTTCTAATTCATCCATAGATTCCAATAAAAGTCGCT
>JABASF010000582.1:0-37087 GCA_019776145.1 Harlomillsia oculata
TTATTATAGCCTTTAGTTGTGTAATTATACTCGGTTAATACCCACCCTATGTGAACATTTCGAACGTTTTTGAGTTGCGTAAGAAAAACAGGGTAGTTCGTCTTTTGATGAATGATTGCACATCGCATTGCATTTTTACAACCAATTGTGGCCAGTGTGGGGCAAATATAATGGACGAAATAGATTAGTTCGATTGAAGTAAAGGGGCGATTGGAACCATTTGTAATTTGTACCTTTTGGATACTGTAAGCTTCGCTTTATGTCCACAGATATTGGCGGTACCGCCGAGAGACTGTAATTAGTATTATGTATTCAATGTAATATCATAGAAACATTTTTAACACGTTATTTTTTAATATCTTTCATTTCATTTTATTTATTTCAAATTGTGTAGTCTCATTTCAGAAAGACACATTTTAACTTCGTCCTTTACAATTGATTGGCCTGGTTTCTTAGCAAAATAAAAATTGCATTTAGCTTTTGTTTGGTGATCTTCCAAATGAACTTTTGCGGTATTTACATTCTTAAGTTTGTCTACCTTAAATTAAAGTACTGACATGAAGTTGCTTCATAGGGCTTTAGTGTTGTTTCTCTGTTAAGCTTTAATTAAAGTAAGATGATTAATGAAATAGCCTCAAGATGTTTTTAGAAAAGCATGTACAATTGGCTCTTGTACTAAAGTACGACGCCGTATAAATGACTGCAGCTAAAAGGAGTGAGATGAAATAGGGAGATGGAGAGAAAGGTGCACGAAACATAGTGGTTTTCTTTGGTGTTCCAAAGCCTCGTTTTCAGTGCATGATGTAGAAAATGATCAGAACAAGTCGTGGACCACAACTTTCCTAATTCCTTTTGAGGAAAGAAATGTGTAGTAAAAGGCACCGGATGATGAGTAAAAGCTGCAGGTGAAACCAACGAATGAAAGAATATGCGGAGAAGTCATTTCAGAAAAGAATGAATTACTCTCTATACACACTCAGGGGGAATGTGAATGAAATGAAATGAATGTAATAACGTAAGGAAAAATACGGTTGCTTTTAAGACGTACTCCGACATTCTAACTTCTGAATCCTGACATCAAGCAGGAATAGAGTTGTTGCAAACTGTAAGTTTGTCTTCACGTTTCTTCCCTTCATATATTCTTTAAAATACATTTGACGGAATTGGTTGAGGTAAGGTTTCTTTGAAACCACAGCGTTAAGCAGCTTTGACTTTTAGTTTTGTCCAATTTTCTCAGCTCTTGTGTTTGTCTCTTTAATTCCCTCCGTGGAGGCAAAGTTGATTGGACTTGGGCACTTGAAAGGAAATATATGTGGAAGTTGCTTGTCTTATGGAAGGATCGGCAAGGCGCCTTAAACTAAGTTCAACCTGTCACGTTTTACCTTTTATCACGTACAACAACATGTTGAAGGTTGTCACTGTCACCACTTGCGGGTTTCTTTATGTTTAGGCACATTACTTTATAATTTTGTGCGGTGGCATAGCTCCAAGATTCTGAACACATGCTTTATAATGTTGGTTTTATGTTGGAACAAAGCTGTAGTATTTAGTGAAATTATAAGCCTTATTGCGTTTTATAAGGCGAAATTAATGAATTATAAAGCTAATAACACATCCATTCTAATAAATAATGTTTTTACTGCTATATAATAATAATTGTGCTGTTTGTACAAAGGTGTGCATTATTATAATTTATTATTAGAATTGCGTGTAATCAACATTTAAATTAATCAACATTATTGACGTTTAGAATGTATGTACTTATTAAATTAATAGTTTGTTCTTTCTTTCAGATGTACCAAGGATCTTCAAATATTCTCATCGGATTCAAAATGAAGTTTTCCCTGCGTTTCTTCATTACATAGTTTCATAGTTTGAGCAGCAGCGCCTGTCAACGGAAGGTAAATACCGAAACAAGGACATTGATACACGAAGTGAAAAGGCAGATTGTTGGAAAGTTAAAGAACGCGTGAGCCCCGAAAACGTTTAGCTAAGAAAAGGACAGAAGTGTATGTGAAACAGTGAAAAATTGGAAAGGGAAAATAAAAGACATGATTTAATACCAGTGGCAGGATTAGTCATCATGAATAATCTGCTGGACCATTTAGACAACAATCATAGTGATGATGACGAAGATGATCACATCAATCGACTCTTCCCTAAATGTAAGCCTCATGCTTCCACTTTGTCGCTTTCCCCTTCTATGTATGCCCTATTCAGTGAAGATTCATCCACAACGACGTCGTCCTCCACTTCAGATACGCATTTACCCGCCTGTGACCAAAGTTTAATACATAATCTAAATTTTCGGAACCAGAATCGCTCTGGTATCCCCAATCGCCGTCATTCTTCTTATTCCTTCAGTAATTTTAACTGCGAGGACTCAAATATTCAAGCACAGTCTTGTTTGACGGACGTGAGTGGTCGTGTAGATTGTGGACTCAGTGGTGCTACTGCTACAATATCAACAAACAATAATACTCATAGTTATTCAAATCGTGGTTTAGTTAGTGCGAATACAAAAATTTGCGGTGTTCCGTTGGATCAAGCTTCGCATAACTTTGAAGAGTCTATTCGAAAGAAAGACACTAACTCTGCAGGGACAAGGCACGGGTTACGAAGCACAAGAAAAGACAACGGTACATCTCTAAATAGCGGCAGCGTATACTCCAGTCGGCATCATCACCGTCACCATCGAGCAAGCGGAAGTTGCTCGAGCAGTGGCACGTCTGGTTGTCATTGTCGCTCAAGTGCGACGCGAGCAAGGAATCAACTTGGGTCGCCTTTGTACATAAAGGGACTTAAAGGAAAGACTCGTAGGGAAAAATCTTCAAGAGAGAAGTTGAACTTATCAGATCTGAGTTTTGGTCTGAACAATTCTTCTGTTCTGGCGACGTCAAATATGGAATGTGACACATTAGACGAGCATTTTGATAATGGACTGGAAAGTGGCGGGAGTGGTAGTAGCAACGGGGATGCAGTTCCAGTTTGCCACAGTAATGGTAGCAGTTTCTCGGAAAATGCTCTTTCTCCTTGTGTTAATGCTATGTCTTCAAGCGTGGGCCTTGCGAGTGGAGCCTTACGTGACTCTCGTATTGAAATTGCGGGCGGTCGCGAGGTATTTTCTCAAAATCGAATCCGAGCAGGCAGAAGACTACGTGGCTCGTCGTCAACTTCCTCCTCCACTGAAATGGTTGACTCTGGTGTTGCAGTAACTTCCAATGGTTCGTCAGCTAGCATTAAGCCTAAAAAGAAGTCACCAAATACAACCATATCTAATGCTGATCCTGGTTTTTCACAAGGAACAAGCTGTAGTTTGTCATCGACAGTGGCCGATTCAATGACTGAAGGAACGACAGTCCCTTCGACTGCTACGGCAATGGCACTCGCGAGCTCCATTTGGGAACCAAAAATTGGCAGTATGAGTGACAGCTCTAAGAAAAATTTTGTGTGTAGTTCAAGGAACGCACCGTGTGGTCACCGGCATTATTCCTATGGACAAACAACCTATCATCAAAGTCACGTCAAAAACAGGCACGGTCACTATCCTCATGGACAATTGTGCTTTGACTGCTGTAAAACTTTCCCAGACTTTGACACTATTGCCAACCGAACAAGTGAGCTCAAAAGTAATGCCATGTTCCTTCCCAAAGTACATGGGGTATCAGCACCTGTATCAGTCACACTAAAAGAAACTGTTTTTGCTTCTGAAATTACTTCAATCGAGCAATCTATATCTACTCGGAATGTGGCAAATTCTAATTTTCACCGGATATCAGAAGCAGATTCAATGCAAGAACCATTTATTTATGAAACTCCTATCAGCACGTGTGGAAAAATCGTTTTCGATGACATTGACTTGCATGAGTGGCAGGAAGGCGGTGGGAATATTATTCGTGAAAGAATTCACGAGGGTGAGGAGCAGAATGAGATTGAGGAAAATGACGACGACGAATGCTCATTGCAGTGTTCTCAAGAAATGGGGAGTCAACGCAGACATTATTCCGATTCAGGTTCGACTCCTTCATCTCAACTCCAGTTACTGGAGGTACTGCTTCGCACGGACAACGAGGCAAGGAAATTGAGTGGCGTTGAGAATGTCAGCGGCATGTCACATTGCGCTAATAACAGTGGCAGTCACTCTCATCATCTTGTTTGCAGTGGGTCTGCCGGAGTTGGAATGATGAATGCCGTGGCTTTCTTTGAGAGTTCACCGTGTCCATCCAATCGCGGCGGAAACACTACTCCCAGTGGGTATGAAAGTGATGAATGTTCTGCTTCCGTGTCCGCTTGTGCCACAGTGACGAATCTCAGAACCAGTTCTTATAATGGAAACAAACGACTGATCGGTAACCTTCCTATTGCTGAGTATGAAGGATCACCGAAGCGCTATGGACTGAAACTGCCGACTCAAGCTCTCCCGACTCACTTGAACATTGTTGAAGTAAGCGCTGGGACGGATGAAGCAGACAACAGTTCCAGTCATGTTCAATCAACTGCGGGGACAAGTAGTGGTGCTTCACAACAACAATCGCCACACATCATCAACTCTGTGCCTCCAACTTCTTCTTCCTCATCGTCATCATTAGACAACACTAATACGATTGGGAGCTGTAATTCCAATGCTTCCCATGGACGGAGTCATTACAACAGACACAGCCCGAGGATGCTTTCACCGTCACAATCAACGATGGGTCTCAAAATGCCCGGGTTTCCTCAGAGAGTGACTTCACCCGGTGATGCAGTGCCTCGTAGTCCGCCTTGTTCAAACGCAGCTACTTCATCCACGGCTGCTAACGTAGGGGAAGATTTAGGTTCGTCGGCCTTGACTAAATCCGTCAAGAAAGGCACCGTCGACGATCCGGAGCGGAAAGAACCTGCATTATCTTCATCGGCTATTGACTGTACACGAAATAGCGACACTGTGAACCAGTTGGCTTCTAAAAATATAAGTAGGGTTCTAGATGCTTCCCCAGATGACAGCGTTGTAAGCCAACAGGGTTCTAACTTAACTCCTTCATCGACTAGTTCTGATCAGGATTTAGACCGACGTATTGTCGGAACGGTTGACGACTTTGATCAGTGTGATCTTCTGTACCAAAATATGTCGAACCCAATGGTTCCCTTGGCCAGTAGTGCATCAATGGACGCAGAGTATTTGTACGAATTCTCTGAAACAAGAAAAGTTTTAGAAGATTTCTTCAAGATCTCTGGAAACGCTGGGGTGTTGAGAAGTGCACCTGGAGTATCCGAAGGATTAGAGGAGCTCATAGAAGACCGCGTATCAGGTGCTTTTGACGAATTGAACTATACGTTAAAGCGACAGACGGGCAATTCGTATGTGGGTCAAAGGTTAGCTTCCGGAGAAAGTCCAGCAGGAGTGGAAGAATCTCCCAAGAAGCCTCCGAGAAGAGGGAAACTCGTTTTACTCGGTAGTGATGCTGGTTGTTCTGGAGGAGCTGGCTTGTCGTCTCCCAGGCTCATATCTTTTCAAGAAATACCTTTGCCATCTATGCATGCATCGTCTCACATTCACTCTCATTTTCATTCTCATCCAAGATGTGACTCACCGCCCCACAGTCGTTCTCCTTTATCTCATGACCATTCAAGAGACCTCAATGACAATGATATTGATGCTGAAACTGCGTCGACGAACACGGAGACAGACTTTGGAGATACGGAAATTGGACGACAGGTAAAGTGTATTTGAAAAGTATACATTTATTTTCAATTAACGTTTTCTAGGCTTCACACATTACAGTGTATTGTACTTTGTACTGCTCACATTAACACCCGAATCACCTTTGCTAATGTTCTGAAGTTTCTTTTCGAATCATTTTACAATTGTTTGTAAATTTGTTTTGCTGCGCGCGTGCGCAAACGTTTGCTTATGGCATGCACATTAAAATCTTTATTTGGGATTGGATCCAAAATTTAGTAGTTACATAAATATAATTTTCTAAATCAAACATGATGCGCGGAAAAGTAAATTGGCGATTTCATAAGTAATAAACATCACAGTCGGTGGAATTTGTTTGACACGGGATAAGAAAACTTCGTTCTCAGTTGTGGACAATTTACCCGAACTTATAGGTAAATATTGTGGGTTTAATTATTTAGAATGATTAACTTTCAAACGTGAACATCAAAGTACATGACAAAGCAAACCCCTGTCAAATTTTATTCTGATCTGATAATGAGAGCTTTCACCACAATACTTTGCAAATGACTGCTGGATTCATAATATAGGTTTGTTCTCGTTGACGTGGAGTCCATGTAGACCAGTGAATCTCAATCCATTTCTATTTTACCTATAGTTAAATGAGAATTTTCAGTATGTTAGAAAACAAAAGTGTGCACATGGCTATGTGTACAACATACAACCGTCAGAAATTTATTAAGAGTTGGATTGTGCATTTGACATGAGGGTTGTGGTGAAACATTTGGAAACTTCTGTACAGTTCCTTTTTCTGCATGCGATGAGAAATTGTTTATTGGTTGCATAGAAAAGTGTTTGCCAATTTAAGAGGATATGCGTCTTGAAAATAGTTAATTATTTCTGTTATACTGGTAGCCTTCAAGTGAATCTACTGACTATACATGCTTAGCTTTATGTTTTCCCCGGACACGGCGTCATTTTGCTTGATGAAGCGTTTCTTTTAAGAAATTCGACGATTCCTACCATTGCAAAGTTTACAAAGTAACTTCTTTGTTTGTTGATATGGACATTGCTAATATGACTTATTGTCTATTGTGTGCTTTCACTGCTTTTGGACCCATTGAGCGACGCGTTTAGTTTTCTAATTTCATTTCTGTGGAATTGTTTCCATATGGAAAATGAAAATTAGGGCTCCGCTTCTCCTAGTTTTACCAAGCATGCTCACGTGCAAATTCGTTTAAATGGCTTTGGTTGTAGTACTCTATTAGCTTCTTTTCTTCCTAGGTTGGTCATATTCGAAATTTGACCCTTTCGCCGGAAACCACGGACTGCGATTCCAACGAGCTGGAGAGCGAAATGTCTTTCGAATACGATGGTTCTCCTCATAAGTCGTCTGTTATGCGAAAAACTAGAAGCGGTCTTCCTGCACTTGAGGATGGATTCTCCTCCGAAAATTTGTCAGAGAATGATGACATTGCGGGCAATGACTCGGGAATTCGATGCGGCAGACGACATGTCATTGGTGGTAATGGCAGTGGATTTTCTTACAGAAAACAACAGCTGGGATTGCAGGAAAATATGAAAGAAAATGGAGCGAGTACAATTCACCCTATGACGTCCACATTTTCTCCCTTCGGGAGCTGCGCTGATGCTGTAGGGGCTTCAAATCATGGTATTAATACATCATCAGCTAATCTTCCCAGTTGTAATAATATTACTGGTGTTTCTGCACCTACTGTACTTTCTTTTGCGACACATTCACACCCTCATATTGTCCACAATGAAAATGCAGTTGGAACTTCATCCGACCCCAACCCAACACTCCTTTTGATGAAAAAGCAAATCTCGGAGATCGAAAAGGAAATCAAATTGAGAGCTTCACAACAGTGTCAACTTCTCCCATCACAGACACAGCAACAACAACTTCAATCCAACTTCGTCACAGATGCAAGTGCCGCGGGGAATTTAGGACCACCCCAACCGCCGTCCGCATCCGCTAACAATTCCCTTCAATCCGGTTTGGATTGTGTTAACACTAGTCAGAGCTCGTTGTTGGATTCGTGCAATATTTTGTCTTCTGCCGTCGCTGGGGAGTCACGTCGGGTAGCAATGGGACCCACCGGGGACAACAGATTTTTGGACACAACCGCACGATCAGAGGCTTCTCTCTTTGACTCAAATGATCCTGAACTCGATGCTCTTGATCCCATGCGTAAGCTATGATCTTCTTTTTAAATAGAAATGGAAAATACAATAGATCTCGGTTAATGCTCACTTAGCTGATATGGAACCTCCGTTAATGTACACTGTCCGTTTACATTTATTACATGTCGGATATTGTAAATTTCCCTTTATGTCCACGAATATCGAAGGTACCGACGAGTGGACATTAACGGAGTTCTACTGTAAATAGATGCATATTTTATAGTATCATATGTAACAAGGGCAACCATAAGTTAACGGTAGAAATTAAATTTAGTAATGTTACTTACTAATAATTATTAACAGCAGAGCATTTAGAAATGTTTAGGCCATCAGAAAATTGCATTCGAGTTGCAGGGTCTTAAACATAATTAGTATGCTAATTTTTACGTTTATTCTAAAACTTTGTCACTCCGGTACTTCAGCACGGAATAATAATTTAACTTGGTCGTGATACTATACGAAAACTGCAAACTAATTGCACGGTTGAAATGTTTAGGACCAACTCCGCCGCCATCTCCAGCACCTGGGTCCGCGTCATACCAAACCCATAGGTATGGTGTGTCTCCGCAACAGTCATCGAAGCATCTTCAGCACAATGGAAGAATGTTTCATCCAAATCGGGAAGTTGAAACTGCAATTCCCTGTCCATCTTCACTTTCTTGTCAAGGAAACGGCGGACCCGTGGGCGGTTTTGTCGTGGATTCCTCGTCTGCAGTAGTGGCTTCGGATTCATCCGGATCTTCAGTAGCTTCATCTTCTTCTTCTGGGGCTGTGGCAGCAGTTATAAAAGATATTCAAGATGCCATTCAAAAAACTAAGACTTTACCTCATACACGAACCTGCTTTGATCATCCAACAACGTCCAGTTTAGTGACAACAGGCGTTGGTGCTTTATCTTCTAATCTCCAACCACGCGGAGACAACCTTAGAGACTTTCATCAGTCCTCTTCTCAAGAGCAGCTTACATCACTCATTCGTGATTCTTCCCCAGTCTGGGTCCCACGGTACGCTTTTTCTCGTCTCTTTAAAGTTTTTCATAGTCAATGTCATTATCTCAATTTTTCGTTTGGGCACAGTCATTTTACATTTTAAGGAACTCTTTTTTCACTTAGCGTACAATGGAAAGTATCTGTTTTACCTTTTGTAGATTTTACCATCCGTGTTTGTAATCTAAATTCTTAATCACAGTGCCCCAGGTTGTTTCAACTTTATATACATAGTAAGAGCCGGATCATGTCGCAGCCTTTCGGTGTTTATAGTTTCTTCTATAATACTTGAATTCGTGTCGAAAACTTAGCACAACGAATTTCCTTAAAAACTGACTATTCCTATCGTGCCGTCAAGATTATGTTAGTTGCGGATTGTATTCGACAGCATACAGTTAGGTGAATTCATTCACGTGAATTAAGCTGTAAGTATTCAGGTGAACTAAAAGTGTTTGTTTTGAATTTTCAGGCATACGGTGTCGAACAGGAATCATCATCATCGATCCAGTGATTGCGGGGTGAGAGATTCCTTATTGAGGAAGCAGCGTTCGGGCGGCTACGATTCAGTTCCCGATGACGTCGATGGTGAGTAAACAGTTGTTTAGAAGAGTTTTCAAGCATTGACCAAACAGATGTCGAGTGAAACATCAATTCATTCTTCATGCTATGTTTGCGCTCACCTTATGTTCCTCCTCACCTAAATTTTCTAACATGAGAGGTCAAACAAAGATGCACGCTTTCATCCCCCTTGAAGCAACATGAATACAAATGCGATGAGAAACCATCTCATTTTCACTGGAGAGAAGATCCTTTGCTATCATTTTTTGTTGGAAAATCATTTCACTTAAGGAGCACTGTTGATCTAGTATAGAGAAGTTCTCTGAAGTGAGTGTGACGAGCTACCAGTGTTTTCCTTCTTAAAAGTGAAGTCGTCCTCTCTACTTTTTTCATAATTCTCCATGCTTATGTTACGATTGTCTTTCGAGCATGCTTTCAGATTACTATAAGACTTTGCCTGCACTATAGATATATATCACTCTGTAAAGTAGTAGTGTATATTAGTTTTCATATCCCCTTCAAACTGTGAGTGGAAGGAAGCACTCACACAACGTTATTCGAAAAGAAAAAGAGTAAAAAAGTATTTGAGCACTTGTTTGTTCTCCTCCAAATTCCAGTTTGAGAGAAAGCATTTCGTCTGAACGTTTCCTTCATTCCAAAATCTCGCCCGCGTTGTAATAAGGTCGACGAATATGACTGCCCTCCTCCAAGACCCACTTTTTACTGCACTTTCATTTTTTCTCTCCCGCCACAAGAAACTTACTCGTCAATTTTTTCACGTTCGCCTTCGCTCTTAATCAATAACATGCAAGAAACCGATGGGGAGTTCTGAAAGGTTTCCTGTGTCCAAGTTTGGAAACATTTCTTTTCCATTTAATTTAAGACTGGTTTTTCAAAAACTTCTTTAATTGTCATTTCATATAATTTAAGAATCAAAGTTCAAAATACTTCAATGTGAACTCGTTGTATAATTTAATGTCATTACATGTAGAAAGTAATGAAAATACGGACGTCGACGCATGTTAAGCGGCGGAATTGTTGTGTAAAGAAAGATCTGATCGTTCCATTAGTATATATGTGTGCAGTAGACACAGACGAGAAAAAAGTATATTAAGTATAATGATGAAAGTATGTGATGTGACTGCAATGAAAGTGAAAGTAAAGGGTATGGGAACTCATAGGCTACGAATGGAAAGAGAAAATAGCACCCATTAGCGAAGCACGGACGGGATGGAGGAACAAAGTGTGAGGGTGAGACAGCAAGCCCTGGGAGTTCGCCCATGTGGTACATTCATCACAGTGCTCAGGCGTGCAATGCTCACATAGTTTTTATTCCATTCTTTCTCTCTCGCGGTCGCAAAAGACACGGTATGTACAATATAAAAGTGGTACTCGTACGGCTCAAAAGCACACAAAATATGTTCAACACTGTACCTGTTTGTCGTGTAAAGGCTTTCCAATCCGTCTCATATTTTGTCTCAAAGACTATGCAATGGATAAATGTGCAAGTTCGATAGGATAATGCTCGCCTGTCATTTGCAATGTGAACTGAAAAGAAAATCTGCTTGAAAGTTTTGTAACATAAACATGAAACATTTGTCATAAACTGGACCACATTATTGGTATGTGAGTCAGTTGTTGTAATTTATTGTTAATACGTTATCCGGTCTCAGTCCACTACACCACAACGTAGTAATCTAAAAAATTGTAAATCAAATCGTAAAAACGCATTCCGATTTCTCGTAGATATACGTGAACTGAATACTTTTACTTTCAATACCGATTTTTATAGGCTCTGGATCCAGGTATTGATTATTTGTTCGAATCAACAATTAACGCAGCGGTAAGGAAAATCAAGCCTGTGCTTTCTAAGTGGGATGAAATGTGTGTGTGTGTGTGCTGGACTATTCGTGCCCATGTCATTTCATAAACTAGGCAAACGATTGGTTCGGTTGATAAATAACAAACTTCAGTAAATTTTATTTTGTAAAAACGTAACCGTTTGGTATTGCACGAGGCTGAGAAGTGCCGTTTGAAAGTTTTCCGCATATCTGCTGAGCGCTTCAGTCGTTGTGACCAAGATAAACTGTGTAAATACTGGGTACTTGTTCAAGTTTGAGGAAATGTGGTGGAGCATTGAAAGCCCGTGGACATGACCGTTGTAGCAAGTTTATGCAAATTCGGCCATCACGAAGAATCGGCAAAGTTTTCTTTTTCTTAGGAAAGTTGTCTAATGAACTTGTGGTTGGGAAGAAGATAAGCATCTTCGACATCCTCGACATACTTTTTAACTTGAGGCACTTCCTTTACTTTTGGCCACAGCTGTTGGAAGCTGTTGCTTCTTATGCTCACCGATTCTCTGAGAGAAAGTATGTATGGCATCTTCTCTTATTTGATTATTTGATTCAGTCTCAAATTGAGACACACCGCGATTATGATTGTGAGCAATTGATACCTTTCACGTTGTTGTTGTGTGCCGACATAATAAAGTTTTACTACATATCAGTGACCCACCCACACTGAAGAAACCGCAGTTTTCATCTTATAAGTTTTGTAGAAACTTAAATATGTAGCGTGGTTGTGCAGTTGAACGTTCTGTAGAATCGTTAAGGATCAACGTTTCTTTTTGTCTGACGGATTCTTCTATGCGCAATGTTGCTTTTGGAATTTAGGATGCTTCGCATGGCACTATACGTGCTCAGCCTTACAATGAATGTTGTTCGTATCACATGAGATATGAGAGATGCATTCCACCGGAAGTGAGCAAAAATGCCGAATCTTCGTTCTTAAACGGATGATCTGATTCGCATCTCCACTCACAGCTATACTTACCTGGACTCATATATGTCTTTCACTGCAGAACTCAATAATGTTTTTGATCATAACCCCTTTAGTTCCCATTATTACTGAGTTACGACTACGTCAACTTTTTAGGGCCTACTCAATTACCTGTTGGTTATCTTTTATCGGTGGAGATATGACCTGACAGTGACATACACTTTATCACACAATGAATTGTTTTTTTAACATTTTAACTAATATTTTAAGACGTTTTCTTTATTTCCTGCGTTTCCTCTTCATTTTGAAGTTATTTTAATGTATTTCCTTATCTTTAGATGCGGATACAGATCAGGAAACCGACCGACTTCTGGGGCAAAATAGGACGGACGACGACTATGGCTTTTACGATGATAAGGTGAGAAAATGTTTAATCTTAAGTATTGTGTGTTATTGTTTTAAATAGATTGTTGATCACTTTCTATTAAACTTAGTATATAATAAGCTATGTTATAGTTATTATCATTTACGCTCTATCAGGATTGAATTGTCCTTGCACTTATTCTGTGAGCTATATGGATTGAATTAGGACACATTGTAATGCAAACTTGCCCAACGCAAGTAAATATACATACAGTACTGTTTAATGAGGCAAATGACTGAAATGATTCATTAATATATTCTGGTAGGTCCAGAAGTCAGAAATTCTAGAGATCCACTTCAAATGGTTAAGAACCGCGGAATGAACTATAGGAGCAATGTTGCTTTACTTGCCCATATTATGCTTTTATTGACTGGAACCGTGTGTTTGCTTGCTCACCAAGCGAGATTGGATCGAAGTCTATTAGTGTATTATGACGCGGAAATATAATATGCAACTTCTAAGACTCGAATACTAATTCTGCAGAGAATTTGCCGCATTAAATTACTCTCAAAATGCTTCGCTTTGCTCCTTCTCACTCCTGCTTTCCTGTAGCGCTTTTTCAACCATATGGCCTTTCCGTATTCCCAAATTTTGGATGATCACAGTTTGAATTTGTTTTGTAACTGAGCAGAATTTAAACTTTTATATACTGAAAACACGTTCGTGAGCGAGAAAGTGGATGTGTGTGAGAGGAGAGAGAGAGTGAGAGAGTGAGAGAACATTCCGTCATTTATTGTGGTCGCGACACAACTAGTATGATTGTGATTAGAGCTGAATTGAATGGCTTCTCTGAGCGGTCGTGCATGACCCGTTTTATACTTGGGATGTTTACTTTCTTTGTTGCTTGTCCTACCTGTTCATGTCTAGAGGGATATATAAACTACGTTACACCTTTTACTGTTTCTCCACATTTGTCATTATCGTGACATGAATTTGAAATTCTTTGACAACAGGATATTAAGTGGTTGGTTTTGGTTCTGACAGTGGGGATATTCCTCTTGTCATACGTTTTATTTCATTTAGAACAGTATTATTGCAGTATCATTTGAGTATTGAGATGTTCGTTTGTACCGGTAGGAGTTACAAACGCAAATAGTTAGTTGTAGGTGTAGAGTAGGATAGCTTTTGTGTTAGGCTCGTCGTCAATCGTCACTCTCCCACTATTAGCAAAGTATACTTTGAGCAATGGAAAGAAAACTACCACCCCGAGAATGAGCCCGAGACGCGTATAGTTCCCGTTCTATATGACGTAGTTCGTAGTTACGTTTTCGTTTTCGGGGCACTATGACTCGTATTTTAAGTCAATAGGACTGAATTGGAAATTTTGGCCTCTAGCTCCTCTGGTTCAAGTATTACGTTTTATGGTAACCGGAAATGTTAACGCGTTCAACTGTGAACAACAACTAAGGATTAAATTATGTAAGCTACAATTTTCATACAAAATTCGTTCTTGCCCCCTTCACTGGATAGAAATCACTCCTGTGTAAAAAGAACCGAGTTTGCTGTGAAGTTTTGCTCCAGAAGTTGAGAAGAACAGAAGCTCTTCACCAGTTGGCCATTGAATTAAAATTCGGTGAAATTGAAACATTCCAATTTCTACGCGAGATCTGAAAGAATGGACGCGATTGAACTTTCGTGCTTGTTCACAGTTCTCATTCTTATTTTCGGACGGCTTCTGTGCAACACTGTTCCGTTCTTGGAAAATGAGTTAAAGGGAGAGTGGAATGAAAATTGAATCGGGTACTTGGACATTCGCGACTTGGTTGTTTATGGCGTTTGTACTGCAGAAGAGAATATTCATAACAGATGCAGTGCCGCACATACCAATTGGAGCCAGACGCGCTCCTCAGCATCACGAGTGTATTGATCCTTCTCCTCCGTTCCGTAGTTCCATGTACTCTATTTTTTCTCTTTTACTTTTCCTCCTCCCTTTGCCTTTTCTTTGTACTTTACTAAAAATCTTGTTGTTGTGTGCGACCGTAAAATATTAAAAATGTTACACATTGTCGGACTTTGCTCCTTTTTTAAGAATCTCAGAATATTGAATGTCAGTTTTTCTTGATTATCATTTGTGTGCAGTAAAATAGCATTTAGCACTGGGGAATGGCGAGCAAGAAGGAATCTTGACATCGTAATGTTATAGACAGAAAACTTATAGTTATTTACTTTAACGATTTGTAAGACATTTGCATATGTCATTAAACATTTGTATACTTTCTGTTCTTCTGACTTTAAATCATCATAACCGTCAACTACCGACGATGACGTTCACAGGGTTGAGTATTCATAAACCCTATTTCCGGATTTGGACATTCATTTCCTCGTTGCTTCATCGCCTTTCTCATATCCTTTAGAAGAAACTTGAGAGGATATTGCTGCTAGTAGAATTAAAAAACTGTTTAGTGAGCATTGTTATGAATGTAAAAGGTATCCTTTCTTGGCTCTGATCAAATAAATGTACACGTACTTCGTGAACATATTCTGAATCACTAATAAGCTCTTGCTCAAATTACCTCTTCCCTAGTCGAACGACTAGAGCAGACTTCTCTTCTGATACAATGCAACCTCGTTTACTTCTGTCATTTCTTTTCCCTGTTCTTTCCACCCCTGCCTTCTCAACTTTTCTTTTGGTCCTGTTGCTCGAGCTCTCACAAACACTCTCTCGTCGGATAAATTAACAATTCAGAAGCTCAATATCGCTTCACGCCCAGTTGTATTAACGCTGTTTTCACCGATTCCCTGCCTTTTCTCCTTAAAAAATGTAAGTGAACTACTTCTCTTCTAGAGTTGCACAACAGTACGAATTTGGGTTTTCTCACTTGCATTTGAGAATTTCAAAACTTTGTCTGTCGTTTTGTACTACTGTATTTGTTTAGGTTGTTCTGTCAAAAGTGTAGTCTCCTTCCGGTTCCCGTTGTTCATAGCAGTCAATCATATCATTGTAATAGTTCAAGGAAATAAATCCGGAAATATGTTTTGATTGTCGGCGTGTTTATTTGCTTACTTCAATCCGAGTTCTCAGGGAAAGTTCCAAGGTGACTTCACTGAATGTAGTGCCATAAGTGCCAATGAAGTTCATCAACGAAGCAGTGTTAATGTTTAGGCATATTTTAAAGAATATAGTTCAGCAGTTTTGTATACACTGCATATATAGTATGGTAGGGAAGTAGGGATGCTACCTAAATTATTAGCGAATAGGAAAGAACCAGCAATGTCTCGCAAAGTAAGTAAAATAAAGAGTTCTGTTGTCACCTCGTCGTGCGAGACAGAGGTGATTAAGTTAAGTAATTGTATCATAAAATGCAGTAATGTTCCAGGTTCCGTTCGAAGTAACAATCTCCACGTCTACACCTCTGACAATCTACAATCGTTTATGACCACAATACCCATCTTTTTGGTCAGAGTGTTTCTCCGTCGTATTTTGAATAGTTTGAGTCATCATGTCTTAATGACTTTTGCTTCTTTCTCCTTTTGCTAGTGTCACTCGTGTTTTGGGAGAAAATAAAATCTCCTCTCCATCGTGCAGCCGTCGTCCAAAGTGCTCTTTAAGTGGAAATGTTCGTTGTAAAATTAGTTTTAACTTCAAAGCGGTTATGGCTTTCCTCTTTCTGTTCCTATTAACCTCATCTGGAGCCAAAGAGGCCCTAATGGATCGTCTTAACTTCTCTCACTCAGTACTTAATTCGCAGAGTGAATTTCGTCTTTGCCTATGGATGCAATTGTTTATGTTAGATTGTTCAGCTCGTCCTGAAATGCTAATATTCTATTGTATGTATGCTGGTATGTATTTATAGCACCAGTAAGCATAGTATACGCTTACCAATTTGGAATTAAAATGAGTTCTGCACCATTTAACTTCAGTAATTCCTTCGATTGATTTTGCATTAATATGAACTTATGTTGTTGGGACATTCGCTTGGTTCTTAGCTACATGGAATCCATACATTCTTCATGTGACTGAATTCCTTTTTCAGGGTAAATCAGGTGTATTCTGATGATCGTATTTTATACTTGTGCCATGTTATTGCATTCAAAGTGGAAGAAGAATAGTCGCCGGAAATGAGGCCGTTATGAAAGTGATTTAGCGCCAGCGTATGCCGGTAGATTGGTGCATGCAAATGGAGTGGAGTAACACTTTGGACTTTGGAAATGAAGGGATGGATGCCTCGAACGAGAGAAAGAGGTGTATTAATGAGCTTTGCTTAATGGTCCAATTGAACTCGTGCACTGCACGAGTTTTAGCATAATGGACTTTGGAGTGACTAAAGGGCCATAGGAGCATTTGAAGAACTCACACACATGTCCTAATGGACTAAAAGCTGGTGTGTTGTTTCTGTGTGGAAGGATGTGCGACGTGACGACAACTTGGCGAAGAATGTTCATGTTTGGTCCATTGCACTGAATAATCCCAGATGGAAAACGCACTCCATCCCCAATGTGTGATTTTGACTCCATTTTGAATTGAAATGAAGGGAAGATTGGAATTTGTCACGCCATGTTGGCTTTTGTGTTCACCACGAGGCTGATGGAAAGTACGATTGAGATAATATGATGACACCTGCACGTCGGCAATTAGTACGGAATGAACGTCGTAATGTGCCACAAGCTCTGGATTCATCCTTTAGTTTTCATGCGATGTGGTTGTACGAGACTCTCGAGGCCGCCTGGCTTATTGCATTTCGGAATCAGTGCATTGGACGTGTCGTGAGCCCCTGCGTGTGCTCACCTCGTTCCGAGTGGAATTAAGTGTAGTCTCTTCGAATCTTCCAACTTCCCTTCGTCGTCCTCAGTCCAAACAATCGATGCTCATTAGTTCGACGTAGTTTTCGGAGGAAGAATATACTGCGTTATACCCCGTGCTTAGCTTTCCTCGTTTTGATCGATTGTTTAGTGAATTTTTGCTTTCTTCTTCATTTCCGTCGCACTTTTCGATGTGATGAAAGTAAACCAAGAATAACGAAGGCTGATTAGATCGCTTTTTCTTTCGTTGTAACTTGTAACTTGTAAATCACAATTAACAAGTTTTATGTAAGATTCCCAGGTTGCAAACTCGATCTACATCAATCTTGCCTTCGAGCTTCAGAATACAGCGTTGCTTTTAGTATCCGTTCTTGTTATTAAATTAAGTTTTTGAACATGATTGTCAGTTGTTGAATATTGGTTATGTAACGAAACGATACAAATTATTTGCTATGAAAAACTTATGCTTGGAAACCTTTACGTCTTTATATCATTTAGTTGTTCCATTGGATTTGACAGTAGACTTTAATTTCAGATCCAACATATTATATTTTGTTTCGATTAGTCTATCTGGTGTTTTTAATAACCCAAGGTAACTGTTTATATCATATGTTCATTTATGTTTGCATAGTTTTAGTTCAAAATTGAGCATATTATTTTGTACAATTAATCAAAAAATTAAACTTTATTTTTGCAATTATTTTTTAGTTTATTGTAATTTCATAGTATTTCTTACCAGTCGTGGACTGAGTACAAATTTTTGATCATTCACCCTTCTTAACAGAACTTTAACGGATAGCCTCTGCGCCTCATTTTACGCTAGTGTAAAATTTAGCATATGCTCAAAAGCTTTATGTTTCCACGTCTTGTATTTTCCTCTCGTTTCTTGTTCTTTCGCATCTTTTGTCGTCCTTGCTCGGGGACCATATAAACAGAATAGGCTTTTAGTTCTGTAGCAGTCAACGTAACATGGCATTACAATCCAGTGCAGTAGACAATTTGCCTAGCCGTGTGCTTACGCTGTTGGCAATTCGAGTCACTCTCGCTATTGTGTATAATTTGACGAGAGACGAAGCAAAAGAACTATTCCATTTCCATACTACTATACTTTTTTGTGTTGCGAGTTGCGACGCTTTTTCCCACAGGGCGCAATCCTACGTTACTCATGACGCTTTTATGATAGTTCGGTTCGTGTTGGAGACTCAGCTAGCTCAAATCAGCTCGAATAGCAAGCAAGTGCACGATTTTGAACTGCAGGATGCAGCGTAGCTTTCTCTTCAAATAAGAAAGGGGGAAAATGTAATGTTTAGCTGTGTTTTGCGAAAGCATGGGGAGCGCATGTATGTTTCATAAATGTCATATCTTTAAAAAAACGTTGATGAGACGGCAATAGCCCAACTACATTTTATATCCAAAACTACGTACCTTGTTGTTAAATACCATAAAAATTAGTAGTAGTCAATATTACAGGTCACCATATCTTGTAGCTCGATAGTTTGTTGTTCCTGAACTTGCTTGTTGGACAAGGACTTTCTTTTTCAACGGTTATTTTAAAATTTTATATGGTTGTACCAAAGCTAACTGAAGAATGGTGGATTGGCTTTGTGTTGGGTAGGAATGGAAGACAGTGAAGTCGCGGAGCCTTCTGCCCTCGATCAATAAGGGAGCTTCGTTTGTCAAGTGTTCGGGCCCGGTTCCCACACAACTGTTGTCTTCCGCCGCAAGTCTGAGTGGCAATTTGGCTACTTCGACGTCCACTAGTAACCTCTGCACTAGCCAGAACTCGTCGAGCAATGTGAATAACTTCCCTCTTCCTCTTTCGACAGCCTCCACATCTTTACACCCACTTCATTCAAAAGCTAACGATTCCCCTGCCTTCAAAGACACTTCAGCCTCGAATTGTGCTTCTTCCAAATCCAAAAAGGTTTTTCTTCATTCTCTAACTTTGTCGCTATTCAAAGATGAACTTACCGCTCCCTTCCCGGAATGTTTAAACTTGCACCTTGCATTTACACAAAATTAATACTTCATTTTATGAAGTTGGCAGTTCAACCGCCATAGGTTTTTCGTAACGCTATTTTAACTAGATTTTGCGTTTGACGATTGTTCGGTTACATAAGACGACGGTGTCATAATTTTGCAATATTAGTTTTTGCTATATTATTCAAGTGTCTCCGTTCAGCTCATTGTTGCAATATTTTGTTTCGTTTGATTAATTCGATCATTTTAGTTTTTTGTGTGTTGCTTTTTGCTGAAAGCATCGGGTTTTGGGATGAATGAAACGTAAAATGTTGTAAAACACGGTATATGCGGCATAGCAGTACTATATAGATTTTACTATAGTAGGTGTAATCTATGTAGTATGCACAGTTTGCATTGAAAAAAAGCCTTGTCAAAAGCGAGTTTTATTTACCTGGGCTTTTTCTTGAGTCTACTGTATGTTTACTATGTTGTTGACTAGTAGAAATGTGCATAAATAATGTGGACTTTCTGTTTTATGTTCCACAGGAGAAGGACGGAGTGAAGAAAAAGCGAAGCAAAGAAGGTAAAATAATATATTATCCCACTGTCGACGACTATTTCTTCTTCTTCTCCAGTTACTGCGACTCTTTGCTACACATTTTAGTGTCTACTTTTCCTTGGTGTTCTCACTCTCACCTTCCTTTTTCTGTCTAGAAGTACATTTTTATTTAGCTGGAGTCAAGCAGGCTCATCTCTCTCTTTCTTTCTCCCGGAGTCCTTTTGGCTCATGCATTGATTTAAGAGCAGCCATACGGTTAAGTCCTGTCGCCTCTTTCACACCACGGTACGTCTTTTTACATCTTTGGTGTTCTGTCTCAAAGTTCTTTACAGACCACTGGAGAAGTAAAAGTACATCGTACGTTGCCTCTGCTGCGCTTGGCTGCATTGTATGTTGTCTACAGTTGTATGTACATTGTACATTGCGTATAATATAGTCCACCATCTCACTACATTGTCCGTACATTATGAATGCAATTGGTTTGGACAAACAAAGTGTAGGATCCACTATTTGCATAATAGTATTGTGGAATTCAAGCTGTGTGATATACGAAGCGTTGCATTCTGGTTCTAAGGTTTTTGTTTGCGTGAGCGAGTTTTCCCTTCAAGTGAATGCGCATAAGGTACAAGCACAAGTAAGAACATTCAAATGACTTGAATTTAGCTTGCGTAAATTTGTTGTAGTACGCTATGAATTTGTTTTGTTGGACGTGAGCAAGACTGAAGTGTTAATATTAAATAACAATTTTTGAGGAAGTTTGTTCATATAAGTCGGAGAGGAGAAGGTTGCGGCAACCAAAGTGAGTATTCTCACAAAAGGAAATTGGATAAAGAAGAACGGAGCAGAGAGAAGAGACTTGGTATTTCTTTTCTGCTTTCTCATCACGTAATTTAAAGTACAAAAGGAAAGAATGAATGTAATTCTCCGCGCGGCACAAGTGAAAGGAATGACGATTGTATCAATCTCATTGGTTTTTTGTAAGGTGCTCCACGACGTAGGACAGAGCAAATTTATAGCCTGAGCTGAGGAAGGTGGATTTCAGAGCGGAGCCTATTTGACTTGGTTATGTTAACAACCTGAGGAAGACAAGGGAGAAAGAAGGAAAGGATTATATAGTCTCTCGTGCTTGTATCCAGGTGAAATGTGCAGACAGTGTCCCACTTACTTCAAATATAAGGTACTCTTCTCTACGACGACGAAGAGTGTGTGTGCTGCTCTGGAGGGTTTTTGGTTAGCTCCGTGCCTCTTTGTGGTGAAAGTCTCCGGAGACGATTTTCGTTGCTTTCTCAGCTTCCAAGCATCACATCATGGAAGGAACAGCGACTGTATTTTAGTCCTCTCACTAAATCACAAATCGGGGTTTATGTTGTATAATGTACTTTGTCAATTTCAAGCTCTGCTTACCTATACATTCCATCATCCATCCTACCTTTTAGCTTTTCCGAGAATCACTTATCAACCTCTCTCGCTCTCTTTCTCCTTCCTTTCTTTCAAATACCCAGTCCACAAACTACGTTTTTCTTTAGAGTCCTCATTCTAAACAGAGTTCTTTTCAGGATTGCCGTACAATTCAATCTTTTTCTGTTTAATTCTACCCTTTTCTTTGAAGCAAACACGAGCTACACGTTGAAATCTTCTATTTTATTCAGGGTAGTCACAAATGTTCAGTAGAGATCTCTCTTCACCGTAGTTAGTATTGGTACACATTTTCAGTGTACCTTAGTGGAAAACTTAAGTTGGCTTACAAATGATTATTGTGCATGTATACATAGGTTTAATAAGTATTTCTGTTCTGAATTGATTTCGTGGGCTATTACCTTCGATCTTATAGTTTGCAGATTGATTGGATAGTTGAGCTAAAAGAAAAAACACTTGATTCACTACTAAAGTTTCTTTCGCGTGTCGTAGCTGATGGGAAAGTAATCAAAAGCATGAGGCAAGCATCTTATCTTATCTTTTCTACTTTTTGTTTGAATCACTTTGAATGTGATGAAAGTACAGCACACGAGGTTTTGTTGACTTAAGCTTATTGAGAAACTAACAGGAAGCTCTAAGACAAACTACTGTTATTTATTATAGTACACGAATCTATGGCATACGTACCACAAAAAAGAGCAAAAGCATTGGGTTGGGATACACTATACACTACGGACACAGTAGATCTCTCTTTAAATACCTTGTACAGTTGTACGATAGCGATGCAAGCATACAATAAAGAAACCTCCACAGTCCACAGCAGAATACTCGGTATTTCAACAAATCGTCCGGATTCATCTTGGCCCTAGCCAGCTCGGCTTAAGCCATCGCATCGACCACTTTACAAAATCAAGTGCTCTGTGCATTTAGAGAATTTCTTTTGACATAAATGCATTCTGTTATGGGTACATTCCGTCCGCTATCTTGGCCCTAGCCAGCTTGGCTTAAGCCATCGCATCGACCACTTTACAAAATCAAGTGCTCTGTGCATTTAGAGAATTTCTTTTGACATAAATGCATTCTGTTATGGGTACATTCCGTCCGCTTCAAGCATCCAGCAGTTTCACTTCAAAACTGTACTCTACGTCGTTGCAGTGGGTGTTTGTTGACATCAAACTCTTAATTCATTTATAGGAGTTTTATTATTAGTGTGCACACTTTGTAAAGTTTGTTGCTTCTGTTTGCTACAAAGACGGAACAAAGGATTATGAGAGTCGAGAACAGGAGTAGAGAAAATGACGTTGTCAATTCAGTAATATTTTAAAACATAGAATGGCTTGTGTAATATTATTAATTTTGAAACTTATTTATCTTTCTTGGATTCATCCTTCGTTTTCCACTTTTTGCACGTCGTCATTTCATCGCAATTTTTATTCTCTGCTTGGGAAACATTTCTTGGGTGGATGCAAAAAATGTCTAACAAATTTTTCTGGGTTTCTTATGGGGTAAGTAATACACACATAAAAGGCTCTTTTATTCAGCTTGTTAAAAGTTCTGCGCTACCGTCTTTGTATATTGTTTTGGATTTATGGATTATTGAATTGTATGAATTTCAGATTTTCTCAAAAATCCTTCAGTGTTGATTGAGGGAGTGCTTTTTCGAGCACGATATTTGGGCTCTACTCAACTTGTGTGCGAAGGTCAGCCAACGAAGGCCACCCGAATGCTCCAGGCAGAAGAAGCCGTTTCCCGTATTAAGGTACAGCATAACTTTCACGCATTTAGAGGATTGGAAAATTGAACAATAGTGTCCTATTTGGTATTTTCTCGATTTACAGTTCAGTTTCAAAGTTAGCTTCTTAAATTATAACATTCCTCATTTATTTCACATACCTAATTACTACCTTTTGCTTTATATTGTAAGTTCATTTCATTTGGAATGGTTACTTTTCTTTTAGAAGCATTGAAATTTTTGAAATTATTAAATTTCCTTGTAATATGTACCAGACGTGAACAGTTTATATGTGCAGTATTCAAGTTTGCCTAATTTCTTCATTGTTTGGCTGAAGGAGTTTCTTCTTGAACTTATTTCTGTAGAAAAGCTTTCTCATTTTTTCTCTCTCGAATGTGACTGCTTGTTATTGTAACTGCAGTTATGTGATTCACCCCGCACCAGAATAGAATAAGCTCTGAAGACTATCTTCAAAAGTAAAGAAAAGTAAATTGACGTCACGCTACTTGCCTCATGATGTTAATCATCTAGTTTCTTTTTCCTGTTGGTTTCTTTTGAAGTTGATGTGGTTCCCTTTTTTGGTGTGTTGAAGAAGTGTGCAGAAAATTTATGGTTATGACCGTTCAGCGTTATGTATTCGCCTTCTCGCATTGTCTCGCTCTGCTTTAATACCTGTTGAATGTTCTACGCTCTTCCGGTTTTGCAGAGTATTCTAAGAGCTTTCCCGCAATAATATTAATATCGCTGTCAAGTCCCCTGTTTACGATCTTACTAATTGAGAAGTGTTTCAGTAGGAAAGCTATTAATTAATTTTAGAAGATAAAGTTAAAAAGAGCCTGCTGATGAAAAAATTGGTTTCGAATTATAGTTTGTGACTGCTTTGTTTCCAAAATGAATAGACTTTAAAGGAGTGAACGTGGATAGACATTTTACCTTTACGTCAGTATTGTCGTTTTTGACTTGTGAAAACGTAGTTATTCTGGAATGTGTTGAGATTTATCGAGACAGAAATTTTTGCTGTTTTCACTACTTATCACTTGTCTGAAGTGGGAGAACAGGAGACCTGAGCGAGCGACGCGTAGATTCGCTAATGCTATAACTGTGATTGTGAGTTGATGACAAAGGAACACCTCATACAAAAAGGAGTATTGTTCTGTCGTACAACAAGAGTCTATTCAACACTGTGTAATTCTTGGAAATTGGAGAATTCTGTGCGTTCTTTCCCTCCGTTCAAGTCCCTTTGTGGAATGAGGCTTTTCCTCTAATACGATATTTGGGCTACATTCACAGCTACACTCACTCGTCCTACCACGACGTCATTGACACTGGAGACGAAATGTGTTTATTTATCACTCCAAATCCTGAATAGTAGTTTGTTCCAGCTTCCAGGCTTCCAGGTCCATTTTGTGGTTTGGTTGACAAATCGTCCTTTCCTCAATTCTACTGTAGCTTTTCAGCGTGAAAAAAGTTCCGCTTGAATCAGAATCGGATTTCCACCACAACCACATCATTGTGCATGACGTGGATCTGTGAGTGGTGTCCTTATGTCCTCTAGCTGCTCTCGCTGCTGTCATTCTTCCTTGTCACTTTCTCGCGAAACATATAGTCATCAATAAACTCCTGATGGTCTCTTGTTTTAATTACTGTGAATTTTTATTTCACGCTCGGTTTACTAATTAACACCACTAAGTCAGGTTTTCTGTTGTTCATGAATGATTGTACTGTTAATAATGTTGTGGCGTTTTCTCATATGATTATGAGCGTCAAGTCAAGTCGCACATTTCGTTTGTCTCTGAGAAACTTTGCATTCTTCGTTAGAATTGAGTGTTAAAATAGAAGATGGTTGACATTGGTCCAAACGAGCTATTGTCATTATGTACTTCTATGTTCATAGGTTTTTTGGCTTTTCGCCTGCCTCACCCTTGACCGTTGTTTGTTTAGCTAAAAGATTTTGTGACTGTATCCAAAACTGGGTCCTAGCATTTTATCGTATTGATCCGTCGTGTCTTCTTGGCATGTAGTATTCCAAGTTATATTTTACCCCAGTCTGAATTCTTTGTTACTGTTCTGTGTATCATGTAATATTATTTGTAATATATACAGCATAAGTTCAGAATTTTTTCTGTTTGTGCAGTGTCTCCGTATATAGTTATTTTTGAAATTCGCTTTGAAGGTAATCTTTCTGGCTTTGACTGTCGATACGAGGAAAGTCATGTTTTTTTCTTTTTTTCTCTACTGTCTCTTTTGGTTTATCTTTCAAATGTTTAAGACGTATTTTGTGGTTGTGTGACAGCTGTAGGTCCACATCCATTTTTGGTTGCGTACCCGAATGTTCGCTTCCCGTTTGTGACATGACAGTTCAATTAGAGTAAGGTTTTGCAACGGTTTCTGTACATTCACGTTTCCCTGAGATGATTTATGCTTTAATTTTTTTTGAAGGACAGGATACGGCAAAAAAAAGTAGGTGAAAGCAGGTCATATGAGCAAAGCATCTTAGTAATGCTGTCTAGTATGAGCGATGCCCGTTGCTATGCCAGGATCTCGATAGTTGCACATTGCAAAGGTATTATTCTGTTTCGACCTGTGTGTTATCTTGTGGTGTGCAGGCCCAGGGCAGCGAAAACGGTAGCCTATGCCACAGTGCAATGTCTCAGGTGGTGCAGCAGCAGCAGCATCAACTTCAACCGAAGTGTGCGACTTCCGGGGCTGCATACTCCTCAGACGGTGTGTTCGCTGCCGGTTTGCATGCTTCGACCCCAATGTCCTCACCTCTTCGACTGGAGACAAAGTATGAGGACCCAACTTCGGCTGCTGGGGAATTCGAAGACTATTTATATGCAGACGAGGAGGATGTGGGAAGTTTGAATGAGAGCTTGTCCGAGGACGACGAGGATTTGTTTGTGAAAGCGCGATACGCGACTTCAGGCTCCGTCCCGCCACTTAAAGACTCTTCCAAATTGGAGGACATGGGCTTAGATGTTGCGGGGCCAAGTCACTTTCACAATCATTACGCCTTTAGTGGAGAATTGAGTTCAGTGTCTCTTCCTTCGTCCTCGTTTCACTTAGGCCCGTTATGCGGCTCGGCTTTACCGGGCACTATGTTTCGACTCAGATTTGTTGGCTCTCTCGAAATTGAGGAGGAAGTTGGAACAGGGAGGCGACGCCGGAAACGACCTAAGAAGACGATGGTGGAGGAAGCCGTCATGAAAATGAAGGTGGGCGGACGTCTATAGGCCCTTCTTTCGCGCTGCTTCTTTCTATATCGTCTCACCTCATCCTCTCACTTGCCTTCCTTCGCACCTTCTTTCCCCAGTCCCCCTTTCTCCTCGGTCTTGTCGTTATGTCCTGCAAATAATTTCACGACGTTATCTTGTCTTCCTCTTCCAATCCTATGTTGTCACCTCTCAACTTTCGTGACATAATGACCCTTTACCATTGGAAGCATTGATACCACTCAACGATCACATTTTTGTATTTTTACCGTGCACGTCTTCGTCTGGAAACACATTTATTATGATATAGTAGTAACAATAAAAGTATAAATTTAGAACCACTCCTTCTCTTTAATTTTCTGTTTCCAAACGTAAATGCACGCAGTTAAATGCATTGCGCGCCTTGACATATTTTTTATACCGTTTTTTAATTTTGCAAATGTGGCGTCATTCAATTTTGTTAGTAGTTTTTTAATATTGTCAGTTTTGCATAATATATTACACTATATTTTATAATTTGTTTGAAAGAAGAATTTTTACCGTGATCGTTCAAAATGAGAGCGACAAAGATTTTGCGACACAAAAACTATTGTATAGTACAACCTATTTATGGAATAATGGTGAAACTGCTTTCATTATAGTCCAAGATCAAGTATACCACGAGAGAATAGCGTGTAGTAATACACTGTCTCTCGAGCATTATATGTAATATTTATCAGTATTACAACTTTATGATTTGTTTTTGTCCACCTTTTTTGAATTGCTGCGTTGGTTCAATTCCCTTCTGCTGTCTTGCTGTGTCTGTCTGTCTCTCTGATGATGATGCTGCTGCTGCTCACCAAATTTCCACAGTCCCTGGTAAGAGTCTATTCTACATGAACACAACATAATACGTATTTCTCCTTTACCATTCCTGTTTTATTGACGTTTCATGGATAAAAGTCATGAGTTACAGCTATATTTTTGGTATGATTTAAGCCACATATGATTTTTGTATGAAGTTCGCTTTCTCCAAGTTTGACTCCTCAGGTATTCAAACTTTACTTTCAAAGAACATTACATAGAACGATTATATTATAGTTCGAGAGTGCCTCTATTTTTAAGAGGAATGTTGGGGTGTTGTAAATTCCACGAGTTTCCCCAATATTGGAAAGTGAGAGGAAAGCACATTTGAAACGGGCGGGTGGAGTTTTAAGCTTTGATCTGCCAGTGCAGATTTAGATTAGATCAGATGGGTTGGATGAGATTGGATATGGGAAATAGGTCATGTCTTCATGAGATTACGCTGGAGAGGTTTACAGCGAATTACTGTTGGGTTCCTTGGTCCGGACATGCGGCCTTCATCTTCACAAATTGTAAGTGGTTGAAAATTGTAAAGAGTCTGTCCTCTGTCAGATGAAATTGCATCGTTTGATCATCCCTGTACTTGCCATTCAATTTCTTCGACCCACGAGCTACTGTTCACAATCAAGGCAATGTGTTGATCGAAGAAACGTTTTATCTCACATTGTTCTTGATTTACTCCGAACTTGTTTCAGTAATTTCGTGTCGGAAGTGAACATGTAATTGGCAACTTCGCTTTGGCATCTCCATATGCAGTTAGTTACACGTAGTATTAAGTAGGTCAACCGGATGTTACGAACCTTAGGAGTCAACAGGACGTTTTCATTATGAGTTTCCCTTTGATATCTATCGGCTTGACGTAATGTGTGCTATATGTTCCATAAATATACTATCTACTACTAAAATAATATTCTATGTATTGTTGTACTAATAAGACGTAGCTTTCCTTA
The DNA here is from genome assembly GCA_019776145.1 of Harlomillsia oculata. Taxonomy (NCBI): domain Eukaryota; kingdom Metazoa; phylum Arthropoda; class Collembola; order Entomobryomorpha; family Oncopoduridae; genus Harlomillsia; species Harlomillsia oculata. The sequence continues at coordinate 28,025 of JABASF010000582.1, forward strand.
TAATTTCTTTCGTTTCCTATCCTCCGAATGGTTCCTGAAACTCTTTACTGTAGTTTATTGCGATTTCAATGCAGTTTTCAAACAGTAATCCCTAATTAAACTATTGCTATACATTATATGATACCTCTTTGTTTGAGTTTGAACTTCAAAGAATTCTCATAACTCAAACAAGTTGGTTATAATTGTAGGATATATTTCGTTAGGTACTGAACTAGTACTAATTGTACTATCACCCTGGAAAGCTAAAAACAAATTTTTGTGAATACTAATATTGGTACACATTGATTGCAGGCTCCGGAAGGGGAAACGCAACCCAGCACGGAAGTTGACTTGTTCATATCAACTGAAAAAATTATGGTGCTCAATACAGATCTCAAGGTAAATGTTGAATAATTATGACCATTTTGTACAATCATAGGATACGTATGTGTTCTGGGAAATTTACTGTAATCTGCATTATGAAATTCACAGGAGATTATGATGGATCATGCCCTACGAACCATATCATATATTGCGGACATTGGTGATTTAGTTGTACTCATGGCCCGAAGACGACCTGTGCCTAGCGACGCTGTTGATGAAAGCAAGTTAGCACGTCCACCTAAGATGATTTGCCATGTCTTTGAAAGTGATGAAGCACAATACATTGCTCAGTCCATTGGTCAAGCTTTCCAAGTAGCTTATATGGAGTTTTTGAAAGCAAATGGCATTGAAGACCACAGTTTTGTTCGCGAAATGGACTACCAAGAAGTGCTCAACTCACAGGAAATCTTTGGTGACGAGCTGCAAATGTTTGCAAAAAAGGAGCTACAGAAAGAGGTTAGCCTTTCTCACCTTATTTTAAAGTTTATGCTGATAGACGACAAAGAATCTTAAGAATTTTAAATTAAGCCGCATTGTCTTTCTGCATAGGTCGTCGTGCCCAAAACCAAGGGAGAGATTCTCGGTGTAGTGATCGTAGAGTCAGGTTGGGGCAGCATGTTACCCACTGTGGTCATTGCCAATTTGGCCCCATCTGGTGCGGCAGCCCGCTGTGGTCAGCTGAACATCGGTGATCAAATCATTGCCATCAACGGGGTCAGCTTAGTCGGACTTCCATTATCCACATGCCAAAACTACATTAAGGTACATACATAACACTAGAGTCAATTTCTTTGTCAATTTCTTCCACCGTCTTCAGTTTGAGACGTTGTAGTCATTATGAACATCACATTCAGAATGGCACCACTTTTATTATAACAGCAGAAAAAAAAATATTTATGTGGGTGCCGTGTGTCTTAAAAGAAAGGAAGATAACTACGAGTCATTCTATCGCAATAATGAGATTGTTATGGGACGACACAATAAAAAAAACTAGAGGCGGCAGGCATCTGTATAGTTATTGACTCCACCGGTAGGTTCTTTCTGCTTTTCGCTCTGGAAAGCAGTCATAATAATAACTTTTTTCTCTCCCTCTTCCTTTTTGAGAGGAGAGTGACTCCAATAAATCCATTTTATTTCTTCAAGTGTCGTGTGGAACGAGGCTTTTTCCTGATTGTCTCCCCCTGGATGCAAATGTCCATTTGAACAAGCACTTAAAAGATAAGCTTGTTCTCTCCATCTCCCAGCATAATAGTCGTAGCCTTTCGTGTTCACGCGGACAAGTGACGCCATGCTTCTTTTCCATCCTTTTGTGGTAAAGAGACTGTAATCAAGTTGGTTTGAGTGAAAGGAATCGTTTTTCTTTCGCTTTGGTAGCTTCGCACTCTTAACTCTCCCAGCCTATACGCGTTGTCCTTTTCTTAAGCAGACTTTCTCCGGTACACACCCTTTCAATTGGTTCTGGATTGGATTTAGATTTGCCCGTCATGTCTCTTTTTTTATTTTCTCCTCCTTTTCTCCTACTGTATTTTTTCTGCTTCTCCTATGAAATTAAATGGTTGATTTGATTCGATGTTTTGCCCGGTTTCCTTCAGTGAATTACTTTCGGTGCTTGAGAAGCATTTCTTTGTGCGTGCTTTGTTACATACTCTCAGATGGTTGGTAGTATTTCACAGGCCATAGAATTGCGAAGGCTGCTGATGCTTCCTGCTTCGCTCTTCTCGTCTTCGACATAGTCTATTCTTTGCTGGAAGGAAGTTCTAGATATAATGTAGTGAATGGGGAAGCCTACTCTTTATACTCGTGTGGCACATGCAGGCGATCCGTTTTGATTCTATCTTATTGTACGTGCTTTGTATCGCATCAGGCATTGTGTCTCGAAGTAATGGATGAAAAAGTCTATAAGAACATTGGGGCTTTGTCCACTGCAACTTTATGTTACGTAGTACTCTATGTACCTCCAGGTAAACCAGTGAAATAATGAGAAGAAAGTAACTTGGTCTCATATCTTCTCTAGTGCGGATTATTATTATTTGATTCTTTCATTCCTTTCTCTCTTGAAATGAAGCTGACCAAGTAGTATTTTCCTCTTCTTATGTTTCTGTGCTTGGAAGCTTGAGATAGATCGTCCTGAGATTTTTTTTAGCGGAGACTGGATTCACCATTGCAGCACTGCATGTTAAAGCAAGGTAGTTTGTAGGATGGTGGAGTACTATCCGTAAACAACACGAGGAAATGTATCGTACTTAAGAGAAAGGTTTGTAGGTTGCCGTCCTCGGAGGCCTAGAGGCTAATTTATAGGGGATTCGGGACTATTTGCACGTTCGACTGGGACAATCAGTTGGCCATTCGGGTCTTTTTCACTGGCTCATGTGCGTTTTTCTCTCTTTTTGGCAGAATACGAAAGCACAGACTGTGGTGAAACTGACTGTTGTGCCATGCCCTCCTGTCGTCGAAGTGAAGATTAAACGACCGGACACAAAGTACCAGCTGGGATTCAGCGTACAAAACGGAGTGGTACGTACTCAGCACTCACTCACTTGGCATTCTTTCAACACACACACATACTTTCTGTCTTTCGATGGAAACCCATGAGGCCTCCGTGGAGGATTGTAATCTCAACCCACTCATGTTTCATTTCAACTCTTGCAGATTTGCAGCCTTTTGCGAGGGGGGATTGCCGAAAGGGGCGGCGTACGTGTGGGCCATCGCATCATAGAAATTAATAATCAGTCCGTGGTTGCGGTTCCACACGAGAAAATCGTCAATCTACTTGCCACTTCCGTCGGAGAGGTACGAAATCATTACAAAGCCCATCGCATTTCATTTCAGAGGAAATGTCGGATAATGGATATTGACGTATCGATATTTTTTCCACAGATCAACATGAAGACGATGCCCACATCCATGTTTCGCTTATTGACCGGACAAGAAACACCGCTGTACATTTGATCCAAAGACTTGCAATATTCGGTTTCTCTTGATGCCTATCTGCTACCCAACTTCGAAACGAAATGCTTGTGTCGACTCCAAACATGTCGATTTTACTCTGCACGATCAAGAAGAATTTCCACGAGGATTACTTTCACAGGAAGACAACCTGCAGCGTCAGCATGAAGACAAACTGTTTCCTATTGCAGTGGTAGACCGCCTATCCTATCTATCCTCGTCTCTCGTCTAGGCGTGTTATTCACTTTTCTACTATATTCTCGTTTAAACCCTTTTAGTAAAACGGTTTACCTGATATACATTTTTATTTATTTCACATTCATCCTCGTTCTAGTTATCCAGGATGCGGTATGATCTATTATAATCAATGTATAAGCTCTTCAACGAACATGTACCGTCACGTGTAAACGCAATGTGTAAACCGGTGGGTTGGGATTTCTTACATGTCGTTGCTAACACGGATTGTAATTGGAAAGCCTCTTTTTGTGATCTGTAAACGAATAATGAGACTGTGTGCGACGGAGCAGCAAATATGGACACGAAAATGACGAAAAAAAGAAATGTGACGCAGTTCTAAATGAAATGTCATGGGTTCTTCTTGCGAAAAAGACAGGACCGAGGTAAAGACAATTGTCATTTCTGAACTAGCAAATCATTTTGAACATGCCGTGGTCAATGAGCAGTACTGAGAAGAGAAGGAAAGTACAGAAAAATTGAATTTTGAAAGCGGAGAAACACAATGAGAGACGCTGCGTTCATTGAGCCGTGAAAGTCGCTTCCTCCTATAAGACAAGGAGAGAAACGTCGTGCAGAACGAAAGTCTACTTGCTCGAATTCAGTACGACAGGACATGACTTTTAGAGAGGAGCGGTCGCGCACAGTGCTCATTCACATAGCTAGGAAAATTTCTTCCCTGTATTCTTATTGATCTGCGGTAGACACGGATCGCTTCCGCTTGACAGCAAATATTTCATCATTCAAATGACTTTGGCATTTCTAACGAAGAAAAGCGAAACGAGAAATACTGAATGGGAATTTTGAAATTCCTAAACATTACTATTTTGGCGTAGGCAACGTTTTCTTGGTGCAAGGGACAGGTGTGTTCGCCACGAGAGAATTGGAACAGCCGAGACAGAAAGTATAGTGAAAGGTGCCTTGAGCTTTGAAGGGTTTTATGGGAACAATGACAGTCTTAGCTTATTCATGGACAAAAGGTTGCTCTCCACACTTCGAGTGCGACACACCGTTCCAATTTCAATACATATGACATGCAGGGACTTACGAAATGTCGTTACGTTTCGACTAAATCTGCAAGTATCTGTCTAGAAACTTTGTACATGAGCATAGCTAGCTTTTATTAAACCACCCACACCAATAGTGCAACGTTACAATTTGCGGGAAGGTCGTCATGCATTTTTTAGCATCTCAACGGAGTATTATATATCAATTACAAATATGCGTATCATTTTTAAGTGCATTAATTGTGCATCATTTTAACTTCCAAAAATGTCTGCAGTTAGTTTTAGTGGGATGTTTTTCATTCCCAAATGGATGTGTTGGCATTTACATTTATGCTATTTATTGTAATTAGCGATAAAAGACGTCTTGTGTGCGTTGTTTCTTTTCTACTGCCATAAAATGACATTTACATTTGCAAGCATGTAGTCGTGATATAGTGAAAGTGTGGAATGACGTATTTCAGATTAGTTCATGTGTTGATGGGTGAATGTTTAGTGATTAAGTGATTACGATTACCAACTAGTATTTAGATGGATGTGAAATCACTTTTTGTTACCAGTTTATCTGTTGCAAGGCAATGTGTGTGCACTCAGATGCAAATAAGTTCTCGTATTTGAACACTAACTCGAATACTCCATAAGTTAGTACTCCTTTCACAATATATACAGTTTCATTCATATTACTAATCATATTTAGAGTTTTTTGCAATGAAGGCGGATCGAAAGAAATCAGCAAATTAATCCTGAAAGGAATTAACTTTCAGTCATCTTCTGAAATTGACTGTAATTTAAGTACCAATGCTTACGACGTGGTTTACTGCTGCTTAAAATTTGATTAATAACATTGAGTGCGACTGTAATGTTGGCAGAGGGGTACGAAGTCATCGACTGACTCTCATCTAGTGAAGGAGTCCATATTGTAACGAATGACACTTACCAAAAACACTAATCAAAATATTTCCCATTATAAAGAAATACTAAAAAATGCTAATCTTAGGTTAAAGTAACAAGTACGAAAGTCAATAATGTTATTTGATAAAGCAATGTATAATATTATTGAATATAGATCTAACCAAACAAAAATTAAAATTTATGAATTAAATGTAATCAATCCAATATTAAACATGAGAAAAACACAAGTTTGTCCGCGTAGTCAAGTAGAAGATGATTAAAACGAAATAATAACTAATCTTGCATAATAGAGTTATTATAATTAGTAGGACTACTTGTGCAACATCACCCAGAAATAATATGCTGCTGAAAAATAAAGATTCAACTTTATCTGACAAAAAGTGACAAAACGTTTATCTAATGTGTTACGTAACTTAATATAAATAATGTGAATAAAGTAATGCAACATTTAGTGAAAAATATCATTTATTTTCTCTATAATTGCAGTATTCATCATCGTTCTCATAATTGGGTCAGGGACACTTGGTTTGTTCCAAGTTCCGTATTGGCTGCCGTAACCTCGTTGTTCGGTGAAAATAAATAGCAAGGCAATTAGGCAATGCAAGCTCAGGTTTTTAACATCTGCCGATTGCATTAGTAGGTAGAATACAAAGTTGTATTCAGATTCAGATTCAGGGAATTCGTCCAGTGCCTTAAACTATCCTCTCATAGTACATAATAATAATAAACACTCACAACTGGGACGGAAACTCAGGTTTGTGCAAACGAATTGGCATTGACCTGAGAACCTGGGCCGTATCCGCAGAAAACATGCAATTGAAAATGATATGACTATTAGTAGAAAAACTAGAGAAATAATTCATATTAATATTGAGCTTTTCATTTCTCATGTTTCAATGTTACCGACAGTATTACCCTATACTACAGGACTACAGTACACTGTACACACCACAAAGCAGTTTTATACTGTGAAATATCATGCAGAATCATGTTACAACTTCTCAAAGTCGTCGTTCCCTGGTTTGCTTGCATTATATTACACGATTACACCTTTTTCAAGATGAAAGCACAGGGTGCTTCGGTTGAAAAATGTCGGTCATTCGTCTTGTCCGGAGGCCGGAGGATACTTAATTTTAGGAAGGTTGCATGCAACACGCTATGCACCACTTAATAGATCTTTACGTTACTTCATTCAAGTCGGGAGTAAAAGGTCGCCGTCGTCCCCACAAAGCGAACGTGTAACATTAGAAACTACCGAGATTTTATGATTTTCAGTACTTCACGATTTGCAGTAATAAACGCAGTAGACTCGGTGCGCACACAATGCGAATGCGACATGTTAATTGCAAAGCTGATTTGTTGACCGATGAAATCTTATATATAGTAAAGTATACGGTTTAATGTGTAATGTACAAACTGTGAAAAGTGTAGTATACAAAAGGTATAGATTTAATTCCAGGGAAAACTTCACGTTTCCAATTTTTACAATTAGCAGATTATTTCCCTAGAATCAAATTTTAGACACAAATGTATATAGTATACTTCACGAAAAGGAACAAAGGAAGGTCAGGTTTACACTTTACACATTGTGTTCTCCATAGTTGGCAATGACACCAAAAAGCATAAAGGACATACGGCGCTAGTGCTAGATTTCATCTTACGGTGCCGTTTATGGACGGAGTTTGCGTTCTACACTTCCACAGGGAAATCTAGCTAGCTAGTTTGCTTGCGTTTGGTTTGAGTTACGTTTCGTTCCGCATTCAATCAGAGAACGCCGACACTTCGATAAGTTTACCTAATTTCTTCGTGAACTGGTAAATCCGGCCTTGACTTTGATTCCCAAAGTTTTGCTTCAAGAAGTTGCTTATCCAATTGAATAAGTTTACTAGCGACTTAGAGAATAAAGTTAGCTATAAAAACTCAACTGTAGGGTAGTCCCGACTCTCATTTGAAAATTATGTGTATAACTTCGATTTCCGTCGTGTCTGCATTTCATTTATTTTTGAGCTTGTTCACACTTCAGTGTTCCGTTGTTTTTATATAGTGTGGCCTGCACGAAACAGAAGACAACACTCATAAAAAATTGTCAAAGTAAAGTCTTGTGAGAGTTCTGTGATTACCTGCAAGAAAATGGCTCATGTGCTAAGTGCTCAAAATATTGGCATTCGCTACGAGCTGGTTAGTGTAAAAGTAGCGGCGGAATCAGACAATAATAGAAACAATGGAACTGTGAATGCGTTACCTCATGAAATAGTCCATGAACTACCTGGAATCATGTCTCCAATTTACTACGATCCTTCTGCTCTCAGAACTCAAAGCTTTAAAATTACTTTCGCGTATAAAGAAACGTCAGCGACGACGACGGCTTTCTCTAATGGAAAACCTCCAGAGTTGAAACAACGATTCGTACAACAAAACTGCTTGGACATTATAGAAGCGGGGCCATCAGAACCGTCACGTTCAGTCAGCAAAACGGGATCAATCGCCGATTTGTGTAAAATGATTCAGATTACACAACTTGGTTCGAAAGCAGATGAAGATCATGCAGTTCCTCCAGTGTTACCACGCATAAAACCAATTGGATTTCCTAATTCTATAAATGAGGTTCCTGGTCAATCAAAGTACGTGAATAAAGAAACGACGACATTGTCAATGGAGCAGAATAACTCCAATTTGAACAACGACATCCACACTGCTATCATAAATAAAGCACATAAACAATTAGAGAAGAAAAAACCTCCAGTTCGTACTTCTGTGATGGAACAAATAGAACGAGACATCGAAGAGTCTATGAACAAAGACGTGGTCAGCTCCAGTAGTCGTACCCACAAAACCGATGCAATTGTAGCCAAGTGCAGTAGGCAAAGCCGCAGTTTGAGCCCAGAAAAGTCGATGGATGCATCTTCTCGGAGACAAAAACGCATTCGATTTGCAGATACGACTATTGACATCAATGCTGAGGTTATAAAACGACAGAGTCGAAGTCGCAGTAGATCACCTTCCCGAATCCCAATTTTAGACAAATCTCCTTCAGCTATGGATATGAGATCCTGTGAATTTTATAGACGGAAATTTTTAAAGGATCTTGAAGAAACCGTATGGAAAGATTATTACTTGATGCAAAAACGTGCAGGATTGAAGGTGACAGTTTCCCTCCCATTTCCAATAAAATACTATTCTGATTTATTAGCATACGATTGCAAACATAAGACAACTGTAATATATTCTGTAATACTAGTTTGGAGGATACCTTTTCGAAAAAATATCATACAGTTTACGCCAATCCCGTTTCATAAATCTGCTGCCGGGGGGAAAAAGGGCGTTTGGTAATGTTGCTAAGCGGAAAAAACGGTAACCAAGGGACATTTTTTTGACTTCTTTTTCTGCGTGTGACTTCACATCGCTGAGCAATTTAAGAAAAACAGTAAAATTCTCAACCAGTTGCAAACTGGAAAACTCACATTCATTTTGATTACCTTCCGTCTGCATTGATTTCCAAAGTGCTTTATCATTTATCATAAACTTGAAAGCGCCTTTCGGACGACTTTTCATTCATCATTCGGTTGTGAAACCAAAGGATAGAAAGTGTGTTGTTTCTTCACGT
>JABASF010000583.1:0-37081 GCA_019776145.1 Harlomillsia oculata
GCGGATGCACCCAAGTATTCCTCTCCTTCCACGACATCCACTGCCAATTTTGGATAACATTTCAGAAGAATCCGTGCCAATTTAGTATGAATTCTTGTGTCGCAAATGATCAAAACATGCAGTAGTGTTTCTCCTAAAGATCCACGATACTGCATTTGCCAGCATGCTTCATGATCTTCAAATTTTCCTAACGGATCCGTAGGTCCAGAAGATTCCACTGGAATTACTACCTAAAAAATCCAATAAGTTATTATTTGTTAGAATAAAGTTTAACAATTTTCAGTTACGTCTTAAATATGATAGGACCCTCACCTGCTTTGTATTCCGAAACTTCCATCGGAGAAACTCTGTCCGACTTACGATTTGCCCTTTTCCACTTTTGTACATGAGAATCCCGAATTGTTCTCGAACTAGTTTTTCAACTTCCTGAGCTCCTCCGACATTGTAAGCGTCCACCAATTCACCTCCTTTCTTGTAATTCGCCAGTTTATAAAGTAGACAGTCATCGTCGTTGTTACTCTGAATAAAGTGCAAAGACGTGGAAGATGATGAAGTTTCGATTTTTTGTGAAATTCTCCAAATCAGCAACCTACGTTAAGATGTACTACGTACGTGCGGTGCGGTGAAGTGCTATGAAAAACGTATGATTCTGTACCTGCGAGATGACCCGATCAAGTACTTCTCCTGGGTTAATTTTAGCATTGCCCCAACAGTTTCCCATGATTAAAAATGATTGCGTTTAACATAGAGCAAAACGCATTATTAGCACTGTTTGAATATCAGATTTTGACACATCAGTTTCAATTAGCAGAGTTTTCGTTGTAATTATTTGGAACGATTCAACTTTATTGCTTTCATAGTACAGACAAACATTAACGAATAATTTTTTTAAGGCACCTACAAAAACCTTTCGTGTTCTTAATAGCAAATCACTGTAAATTAATAATATTAAGATTTCGACTTTCACTCATCAGTTTCAACAAAGAGTCTTACAATTCAACCCTGTGTGAATTCTAACGAATGTTATCTAACAGTTATATATCTTATCTGTATAATCGTAATAACCAGAAGAATTTCTCAATGATTCTAACACCCTTACGATTCTAAAACAGACAGTCACCAAAAAATTCTGAAATGCACCAAGTCCAACAGTTCAATATTATCACAATCAACTCTCACCAGAGAAGAAGAAAGCGTTTTAGACGCAGTTCAGAAACGGTTATAGGGAAATGTAGTACATAGTATTATAATGGGACACTGATCCAATTATCGTAAGGTAGTTCATATAAAGTCCCACACTTTTATTGACTAAACGACAGAATGCGTCGACCCGAATCGTACCATCGTACCCGGACTACAAGCACTCGGGGGTATAAAGGTAAACATTGAATAGATAGGTGAAGATAGGAGTGTCAACCAACGTACATTACTTAGAATATAGAACCGTGAAAGCAATGGTAGTACAAGATTGTAAGAGAGATGAAGTTGGATAAGGTAATAATTCGACACGAGAACAATGAGTTGTATTGACAAAACTTAAGTTTATATAGACTATATAATATCCTTTATAATGCGTTCTGTTTGAATTTGAATAGGTACACTTCGTTGCATAGTTAAGATTGTGTTTTTTTGTCGTACTCACATGTCAACATGTCACGTCACGGTTTGTTTACATACGAATCATGGATGAAACTTTTTACTTGCTACAACTGTTTGCCGTGACATCATTGTCAAAAAACGAGGACACGTCATTGTCCTTTTCTGAATGCATGTGTCCATGTCCATTCGGGATGGTGACAGTATCATGATGCCCATTTGGGATTGTGACCGCGTCATGATGTCCATTTGAAAACCCATTAACCCCTGGACCAAGGCTAGCCAAAATCTTATCCGAATTGCAACTGTTGTTAATGTCGCATTCGATTTCTCTAAGTAATTTAGACAATTTGCTTGTAACCCGGCGAGAATATTCGGCTTTTCGTCCAACACTCCCCAAATCATCGGTAATTAGCTCTTTAAAAAGGGGGTTTGGGTTATATTTGTCCAAAGATGAAAATTTGTTGTTGGGTGAAGGGGAACGGGAAACCGGAGGAGGTGACATGGCTAAAGATTGGACTGGGGATTTCTTTCCACTGTTTCCAGAATGGGGTGAAGAATTTGAGTTATTTTCAGCGGATGATGTGGAAAGAGATGCAGCAGATGCAGTTCCTCCTTTACTCTTTTGAGTTGCAAAGTGACGGGCAGAAGATGTGGATGCGCTTCGTTTCCTGTCCAATGAATTGAACCGGCTGTAGAAACTCTTTCTGAATATGCGATCACTCACAGACTCTTCTTCATCCAAGACAGATCCAGCTCTAATTTCTCTATCTCCACCAGAACAGACTGATGAAGAATCAATGCTGTCTGAAATCGATGTGGGTGTTAGCGGGTTCCCATCTGCTTCATGAGTTGTAGGTGATCCTTTATTCGGAGCGTCCTGAGTTATGTTGATTTCCGGTAAAACCAATTTGGGTCCATTACTGCTTCCATCACCTGCACATTCGTTATCCGTACCAATGAGACATTGTTTCATTTGATATCGGGGAATAAACGAAGCCGCCGCAGCTTTAATTGTTGGGTCCGAACCTATGGTCGTTGGCGATGGACTTCGATTAAAAATTCCGAGTGAATGTGGTCTTCTTGGTTTAATTTCTGGTACAGTCGGAGTCGGAGGCTGAATCGGAGCTGATGGTAAAGTCACTACTTTGTCATTACTCGGATTTACTGCAGTATTTCTAACTTCCTTTTCCACAGCTTCATCTTTCTTGGTATCTTGTAAACGAAATTCACTTTTAGCTCTGACAGTTCTTTTTATATCGGATACTTTAGGTTCCTTGACGTCTGATGATGACAAGGACGGTTGCAAAGTAGCTGGTAAAACTTTCCCTTCTTGTTCCGGAGTCGGGGACGGTGACGGTGAAATTGAATTTCGACTTTGTGCCTGATCCAAAGTTAATACAGAATCACTCCTTGCTCCAGCATATACTGATTGCACTCGTCTCCCTATACGAGAAACACCCGGAGGAGGTTTGCCAGCAGGGATTCGATTAGCTGTTGTAGAATTCTCTTCAAATTTTTTAAATTTCCCAAGCATGAAGTTGACTGTAGAAGACCCAAATTTAGACTTGATTTTCTTTTCCGGGGAAACTGCCCTTTGCAATAAGGCAGATTCGCTGATTCCAGGTTTTTCACCAACCTCTTCATTCGCAGGAATTGTTGATTGACTTGGTGCAATCTGTGCTTCTGGCTCTGTCACCACATTCGATGTCGATGCTTCTTCCCCAAATTTTTGATTTCCCGTAGTCAATTTTTCCCATTTCTTTTCAAGATTTTGAATAAATTTTGGTTTCGTTAATTTTGATGTCCCAGTTTTACTTGGAGATTCCGTTGACCTTTCTGTTTGAACGATAGAAGCCACAGGAGTAGGAGAAAGGTTTTCCCTTTCTACATTTGACGTAGTTGGCACCTTAACAGCATTCTCGCTCACATTAGTTTGCAATCCCTGTGAAGCTTCCTTCGGTACTGATTTCCTTTCTAGGAATCTTGTAATTTTTTCAACGCTAGTCGATCGAACGTCACGTTTTAGCTTAGGTATAATAGGAGCTGCATTCAATTTTTTCTTTACTTTTCCATCTGCCTTATCAGTTACTTCAGACGAAGCCTGTGTTTGAATTTCAGTTGATACATTAGTATTCGGCGAATTCGAATTCACATTGTTTACGTTGCTTGCTTGTTTCAAGTATGTGTCTGATGACTTCATATTCATATCTGGTGGTTGTGGAGGAGGGCTCTGGAGTTTCGCTCTAGCTATATAAGGAGTTTGAGAATTGGTTTCCGTCATAGTAAGAGGTTTTGAGAGTTTATTTATTGGGGCATTCTGCTCCGTTTTAATAGGCGGCACAATTGGCGCTACGGTGGTTGTTTTGGGTTCAGGCATAAAATTCTGCACTTCTGGAAGTGGTGGAGGAGAGCAGACTCTGGGTCCAACTTTGTCCTTGGGAGAAACAACGCTTTCTGGAAAGCTGGAGATGCTAAAAGGACGATATTGTTGAATTGAAACCTGGGGCCACTTTGGAATAGAGCTCATTTGACCAACATCATTATGTACTGGTCCAATTAGCCCATTCAATGCTTTTAATCCGATAGCTTGAGCTGGTGGAGATGTCGTTCTCAATTCCAAAGGACTGTGTCGAATTACTTCTGCCATTGGAGACAAAGCTCTTTGGAAACTATGGCATTCCGGTTCTTCGGGTAGCCCGTTCATTCCATTCATGTAACTCGTTTCGAACATTGTTGTTGGCCTTTCGGTATTTGATGCACTAGGATTGAGAAGGTGAAAACGTCGCATTGCGGGTGTGGTTCCTCCCAACGTTTGATAAAATTGGTTGTAATTGTTCATCTTCTCTTGCACTGAAATCCGATTAGCAGCTGTTGCAGTAGCTGTGGATGTGCCACTTGATCCTCCAATCCAACCATTACATTCTTTAATCTCGCCACCTTTCATGGAAGATGCTGATGATGCAGTACTACTGAATCGATCTGGAGTGGCACTCGCACGATGAAACCGTAATCGATCTAAATATGATCCACCAGGCGTGGGTGACGTATCAAGTCGACTCATAGAATCTCGATTATCAATTCTGGAAGAGTCGAAACGTCCAGAATCAAATCGTGACGGAGTTGCAAAACGACCAGCAGAAGAATCATAACGCATGGGTGACGTATCCAATCCAGATGTGTGCCTAGAGAAAGTTCCTAGGTCAGTTTCAGGAGTAGCCGCACTTAATGATCTATCGTAGCTTTTGAATGGTCGTCGAAGTGGAAGTGTCCTCGATGTATTCCCATATTCCGCATTACTCATGGTTCTGTTGTAAGCCCGTTGTGTAGGTCCAGAATGCATCGAATGCATGGAAGAATCTCCAGATTCAGATCGTTGACTTGCATACGAAGGTGAGGAACGACGTCCCATTGACAACGGAAGTGACCTGACCGTTGATGTTTCATACAGATCGGGAGCACGACTCAAGCCTGTTGAGGAAATAATGAAACCACGTTCGTTAATACTCCTTGAATTCAGTTTACACTAATTTAGTACATCTTAATACATGTTAATTGTATGAGGTGTGGAGTGACTTGAGACGTTTAGGAAAGTGAAAAAACACAAGAAAATGACCAGGAGAACAGAACGGGCCATGGGTGACTTGGGACACAAAAAACAAAAAGTATAGCACAGCATCGCATGTACTGATAAACACCGAAAAATCGTAAAGATTACACTACATTTTGCGATCCCAAGAAAAATCATTATAATCGTCATATGCTATATTTTCAATCATGCTTGAATAATTTAATTGACCAAGTCTCAGTGACGTCCCAAGTCACCCCATTTTGAATAAAAAGAAAAGTTCAATTTGAATCTGCTGACCTCCACATTTTAAGAATGAACTGCAGACAAAAAGTACACTTTGGGACGGCTCAAGTCTCAATTTAGTGAAGTGTGAGAGTTTGTTTTCAAGGTAATTTTGAAGAAATGAAGGATTTTGTGTGTCTGTAAACACTCTTGGCGCTTGGATCTTTCAGTCTGAATCTACGGAGAAATCGTGATGATACGAAAAAAGTAACAAAAGAAAGTCGCGGACAGAGAAAAAACATGGACAATTTCTCTTCATGCTATCAGACCTCAAAATTCCAACAAACAATTCAAAAAACTATAAAAGACAGACGGAAACAAGAAGTAAAGTCGAAAAGGTCCAGTGACAAATCACGAATCTCCAATCTACTGTAGGAAATGGAGATTTCAAAGAGGAGTAGGGGTCATTGTCTTCCCTTGAAGAATGTTCATAATTTTCATAGAATTTATTAACATCAGTGTTATTTTTAAAATTTAATAGACAACAATGTTAGTTACATCAAACTGCATGTGAATAAGTCAACGATTTTCACCGTGTTGATGGTAAAGTAGATACAATCGATAGAAATCTTAAACACTGCACTTGTGACAAAAGAACAGAACAGAAACACTGAAAATCATGGAAAAGGTAAACAAAAATTGGGTTTTGGATTGGTAAGAGGGAATCGTGGGTAAAATACAGTGAAGTAAATTAAACGGTTCAGCATAAAAAGGATTTAGGGTAGCACAAGCGACTTGGATTCAGATAAGTAACTTTCAGATGAGTTTTATATTCTTACAATAAACGTTCGCTACAATAAGTACTACAATATCCTTGAATTAAGTAAATGATTAAAAGGAAATCAATTTACTGTTAAATAGTTTGTTTTATCTTTTAGTCATCATTACTTTCATTATCATTGCATTCGCTTTCATCCTGATTCTGATCCTCGTCATTTTGATTGTTATCACTTTGATCATTTGCTGCCTCGTCGTCATCATTCTCTTCATCGTCATTATCGTCGCTTTGCCTAGGACTTTCACTTGTACAATTGTCATCATTACCTTTGTTACTGCTATTATCCTCCTCCAAGTCACATTGTTCAACCTGACAAGGATTATCGGGACGTTGTTGAGGACATGAATCTGGATTGGAGGAGCATAAAGACTGAGGACGACTGGGATCAGAAGAGTCATCAGGATTAGGATTCGACTCACTTCGCGAAGCTGGATTGTGTGAAGCACCCGAATCGCTGTCTCCAGATACATCTCTGCTCAAACTTCTTCTCCAGGATCCACCACCTTGATTTCCACCTGTGGAAATCGTCACCGTCACTGATGGTTCACGTGAGTAAGTACGATAACTGTAGGCTGCACTTGGAGTTGATGTGATGGATCGAGCTTCTGACGGAGGTCTAATTAACGAAAGTTTATATTTTAGTTTTCGTTACAATATTAGAATTTTTAGAATCATCTGCGTGGGTTTTTTTGTAGTGATCGATCTTATCAGACCTGTTCATGAAATCCCGAAGAGGGGTAGAATTCCAAAGTGGAAAGGACGGGTCTGCTGGCCAAGAAGGTCCAAGACTGTCTTCCCGATTTAAATCGATCATATCAGACCTGTTCATGAAATCCCGAAGAGGGGTAGAATTCCAAAGTGGAAAGGACGGGTCTGCTGGCCAAGAAGGTCCAAGACTGTCTTCCCGATTTAAACGCCTTGTAAGATTACGTACCCGATCCAAAAGGTTTGAAAATAGGGATTCTGCGGTAAGAACTTCAAATGCGTCTTCCTCATCTTCCTCTGCCGATGAAAAGGAATCACTCCGGTCCAGAGCCGTTGCGTCATCGCTGCGTCGCGTCCTGTCCGGAGCAGCATCACAGGTCAAAATCGTGATCTTGACCCATGCAAGTAACGGAGTGAGTGCGATCAAGCCCGTCTGCCGTGTTAGTTTGTCATGCAATGCATTCTACGAGCGAAAATTAAGAAAAGTATGCAAACTTACCTATAACGACGAACGAGAGGAGTGGTACCCGGAGTTGGTTCATCACCTTGGCTCCTTGATCTTGCATGAGTTGGAGTACTAGGAGCCACAGAAGATGAACGTCGACTAGTAGATACGGACACGGAAGGTTCCTCATCCATGCTTGAGTCTGAAAGCAAACTGTTGTATCTCTTTTGGCGTCCGAACCGCCCTGAGCGTAGTCGACTATCCATTCGAAACTCATCCTCCGATGCTTCTGCTGCGATATCTCCTCTAGGTGTCACGGTTTGTCCGCTGCCTTCAAGTTTGATGGGAATTAAGAACTCTCTTGGTGACTTTTTGATCGCTTCCGGTTTTGACGGTCCGAACGCCATGCTACTTTCAGTGTCCGATGAATTCTGTCGCGAGAACCCTGCTGTACTTGTGCTAGCTGTGGAATCCATTCTGGATGGAGGAGCTTTTGGCATTTGAGACAGTGAGGAATTTCGTGACTCGGGAACGCTTGAAATACCCGCACCCGTACCTACAGTTTCATCCGTTAAGGTAATTGGGATTATGCGTTCCTTTGATGCTGCAGCGGCAACGGGGAATGACACTTCGGTTCTCTGTGTCTTTGGAGTCTCAGCCCCGACGAATTTTTCAACTTCCGTTTTGAATTCTGGAGGTTTACTGGCTGCTACTGGTGGCTTGGTTTTTGGGAATTTGTCATTTAGACCTTTATCGGACGATCCAGACGTTTGGATTTTGGTTATGACGGAGGATATCTTCTTTGCTGCTTGTTCTTTATTCTGTGGAGGTTTACTTAATGCTTTTGTTGAAGTGGCTGGGACTTCCGGAGGAACAGGAGATTCCGGAGCGGTTTGGAATGGCGTACTTGTTTTCCCTTTGACCAGCATTAAGGCAGGTTTGGGAGGCCCGCTCCCATTGTCCACAACCACAGATTTTACCTCTTGTTCATTCTCGACTGACTTAGTTGTTGAATCCGGAGCCGAATCTTCTGCTTTAATCGCTGCTGATACAGGAACGTCAATTTTGTCAACCGTATTTTTGTTGACCTTTAGTTTCGGCTTGGGGCTTGTTGAAGGTGACTTATTGCTTGTTTCCGCTGCTGTAGCCTCTAATTTCGCAGGTGCAGGTTTATCCGAATCTTTGATGGCTTCAGTCTTGAGTTTCCTGTCAACATCTTCTTTTCTTGGACTGGGAGACTTTGCTTTGGCTTTTGTTTCTTTTGGAGTCAACTCAGCGTTTTTGTCCTCATTTTTATCCTCCGACTGCTTTTTTGTTTCAACTTTCTTTTCCAAGACTTTGTCTTCTGCGTTCTTGGTCTCAAATGCAGCTTTTGACTTGGACAAATTCGAGTTAGGTACGACTGGTTTGGGCGGCTTTGCTTCAAAGCGACTTTTTGCGTCCGATACTTTGAATGATGGAATGACTAGCTTTTTCACAGCAGGTTTGTTATCCGTTGAGTTCACACTTGTCGATGTTTTTGTCTCCAAATTCTGAATAAGTTCAGCAGTTTTCTGAGAAATGACTTTAGAGTTACGACGTTCAATTCGTGTTGGAGACACTTCCGTCACAGAGTCCGATCGTTGTTTGATCTTGGGCTTTGCTCCGGATTTGCTGTCAGGTGTACCTTCCTTGGAACTCTTGTCGGATAATTTATTCTCGTCTGATTTAGAAGGATTTGATTCAAAATTCTCCTTTTCATCTTTAACTTCCTCTAGTTCGACAGTATTCACAGGCTTTTCTTGCTCTGAAGCGACAGCCACTTTTTGTTCTTGCACTTTGTTTACTTCAGGAGTTTCTGACTTTGGCTTTACAACCTTCTTCTTAGTGACCACTTTGGGGGATCCAACCGGTTTCATTTCAGTCTTTTCCTTCTCTTTTTCTTCTTCTTTCTTAGGAACGGGCGACGGTTCTTTTTCTTTTGGTTTCAAAGCTGGCCCAACATCCTCTTTCACTTTCTCATCAACTTTCTTCAATACTGTCACCGGCTTTACTTTCTCTGAAGGAGTTGATGCAGCTTTCCCTTTGGTTTTTGAATCGCCTTTGTTCTCCACAAGATCTTCAGCTATAGTTTGAATTTCACTAATTTCACTCAAAGTGTCACCCTCTTCCTCATTTTCTCCACCTTCCTCTTCATCCATTATCAAGTCCAATAAAGGCGAACTCTTGGATTTCACCTTCCCTAGTGATTTTGATGGAGCTGGCGGTGGTGGAATTTTACGTTTGGGCTTTGGTGGCGGTTCTTTCTTTTCTGGGGTTGCAGCATGATTTGGAACCCCGACTGGTGGTACATCCGTAGACGTACTGTCTATAACCACCTGAGAATTATTGAGCTGAGAAGGAGCAAGGGATAAGAGCAAATCCAGCCTTACAGGAGTTTGATTTGCAAGTTCTTCAGCAATGCTTAAACATGGTTGATCAAAACCGCGATTGATCCACGGATGCGAACACACATCTTTAATCGTAGCTCTCTTGAGTGCATCAACTGTCAGCATGATCCGGATCAAAGGAGATGCTTCGGCTGGTTTCTTGGGTTCGTAATAATCTCCATGTGAGATCTGTTTCACAAGTCTTTTGAAATTCGACCCGTCGAATGGCATTGCTCCATACACTAACGTGTACAACAATACTCCCAATGACCTTTAGCAATCAACAACACAAGTTCAACTTTAACTATCTATAAGATTATTTGTAGACCATTTTATAATAATTACTTCCATAATATGTAGTAATTAATTTTTTAATTACCAGCAGTCAACTTCTGGTCCGTAGTATGGTGTACCACGTACAATTTCAGGGGAAGCGTACAGCGGACTCCCACAAAAAGTTTTGAGCAATAATACATTATCAAAAACGTTACTCAGACCAAAATCTGCAATCTGTGTCAACAACATCAAAACAAAACCGAATTGAGATTATCATCAATATTACCATCTACAAATGAATTTCAATTAGGCAAACGAATTGATCTGATAGTGAACAATAAAGAAAACATTAATGCACATTTTACATAAAAATTAGAATAGTAATAGAACCTTAGCATTGGATTTTTCGTCCAAAAGGATATTCTCCAGTTTGAGATCACGATGACATATCTTGTGCTATGGAAAAGAAAAGCAACAAGATAATCAAATGACATTAGCTTTTCATAAAACGTGCCAGTCAACACGATTTTGCGATATAATTAGCACTTTGATTAAAGAGGTGACGTAACGGCATTTGAGCGTGGTTTCATTAAGCTTGCCGGCATGTTAACGTTGAGCATAGCAAATTACATTTCGATTGCTAAGCTTAGGAAGGAAAAGTTAGTTATGTGACCATGAAAGAGCAGACTGGCGACATCGACAGTCTATTTGGCATTGTTCTCATCCATCATGTCGCTAACATTGAACACAATTATAGTATCGAGCGACACGTTCATTAGTAGTATTCCATGTAACATGTATACGTTACGTTGCTAGTTGGACTTTAATGGGGGTTTAGAAACTCGTAATCGTATCGTATTTATTATATTAGAAAAGCTAAGTTAGTTTTGAATGAACTCCATTAGCTTACTTTATGGCAATAGTAAACAGCGGAAGCTATTTGTCGAAAGATCCGTCGAGCTTCATCATCTTGAAGGATTTTCCGTTCATTCAGGTAATCGTAGAGCTCTCCTCCAGCTGCATACTCCATGACAAGCACCATTTTTTCTCTATTTTCAAAGACTTCGTAAATATGAATGATATTTGGATGGCGAACGGAAGACATAATTTGAATTTCTCGTCGGATTCGTATCAGATCTGCCTCAGTCTCAATCTTGGACTTTTTAATCGTTTTGATTGCAACCTGGAATAAAATTAAGATTAAGGGTATTATAAAGGGAGAGAAGACAACATGGTTTTTTAATTCAATCCTCAACCACGGAATTGTGAAGATGCCATCAAATAAATTGGACATGAAACTCATTTCCTCTTAGATTTCACGTGGCAGATGGGCACATGTTCGAAAAGCATTTTCCCTAGAGTAAAATTGTATTTCGTAACTGGAATAAGCAAAAATCTTGTGTTGTGGGATGTTGAAAGAGAGAAAAAATGGAAGACATGATTACTACTATATAGTTTGTGCAGATGATGAAGACAGGATGGAAATAAGAGTGTGTGCAAAGATGATGTTTTTGGGCGTCTGGAAGTGGTTGGGAGCAAACGCCGCATGGCAAAGGCTGAGGAAGATGACAAACGAACTATTTTTAGCTTCACACGGCACCTATTCAACTCTTTTCGCCTCTTCTTCTTCCTCCGTAAAGGAGCAATGAGTTTGTGTATTTGTACTATACGTTTCTCTTACAAGAGTTTTGAACCAGACCATGGATTCACTTTCTCAAGTTAATCGACTTGGAGTCTCAAAAGTCCCCAGTATTCTGCCCATGTTGAAACGTAAAAATGTAAAAATGCCTTTAGTAGTGCTCCCTCTGCGTATTTGGTACTGCACTGTATGAACTAGTGATTGGAGCAGTGAACTTGTCTTCTTTCTGACACTGTATTCTACAGTAAAGCCATTTTGCGGATTTATCCACACGTTCATCCTTTTTTACATGTCTCTTCTACCTTCTGGACTCGTTTTGGCACTCAGCTCCAGGAGCAGCAAAAGAGCACAAAAACCTCATCACAAACCGAAACCGCACACTACTTGATGGCAAATCTGAAAACAAGCATGGAAGCAAACAGGAACAAGAACAACATGCCTGCCATAGCCTCAGCTATCGTTGTTCAAATAGTCAAAACATGTAAGGATGCCCGGTGCACACGCATGGGGTCAACGGGAGGACAAGACATAACAAAAGAACCGTCACGTAGTCTTAACAAAAAAACTTATTTTGGACACGGACAAGGAAAACCCGACAGGAATGCTTTTTCTTTTTCTTCAAGACTAAAATTTACGGCCACATGTTGTGTCCTGATGTCTGAAGTCTGAGGTATTAAAAATTTCAACGCAAAACAGCAATGAGAGCTATAAACAGTACTCAAATAAACTTTACTGGTAAAAAGCGACGCAATATTATGTCAACGGAAACCTTTCTCTTGGTTGTTCGGGAGGTCGGGAGGATAGGATACCATCAATGAAGCGTGTCTCAATCTCACTATTGTGCATAATAAACTCTCATTGCCAATTGCCAATTGTGAATGTTGAGCCTAAGTAAAATTACGAATGTGGTATTTTCATTTTGTTGAACACAACATCATTCGTTATAACGTAACAAGTCAAATAGGCATACAATTACGATCATTTAGAGGTAGTTAATAGGAGAATCTGTTAGCAGAAGGAATGTTTATATAGCGTAACTCCCATTGTAGTGACACCGGGTTGCACTTCATGTCGTAATTCCAAGCGGGCATCGAGCCTAAGGTCTCAATGACGTGTACTCAAAAGATACACAACGGGAGGATTGCATGGCATTGGCATACCTTCGTGAATGTGATGAAAGCACTGGAAATAAAAGTTTCGTACGAAGTAAGTTTCGTAGTATACTGAATATGTGACAACATAAGCCGTTATGAAGCCATTTCCCTCAAGTCTATAGACTTGGCACATGGCAATAGGCGATACTATTCCATACTTTTTCTTCTGGGCACTTGTCCCACTCAAATGTGTACGAAACACTTCGAAACTCCGACGCTGAGTCAGCAGTCAACTTTTGCTTTTGGCTGTTTTTCTTAGCTCATCTTTACATAAATGATTCACAGGTTGGGCATGTCGTCGTCGTCAAAACAAGCATCAGATTCCGATTGCGATTCGAATCTTTAAGATAGCAATATCCGGGGGCGGAAAATACCTTCCAAGAAATGATGACGAGCATCGATTGCAAAATCATTGCATCCTTATTGCTGAATTATACAAGCTGAATAAATATTTTGGTTTCCACCCATTTCAAGAAATTATATGTGGTAAGTCGTAACGCAGAATGCATAACGGGTAACAGATTCAAAAACTCGGAGGAATGCAATCTGCATCTGCATGAGAGAATGTAAGGTATGACACTCACGAAAGGCGGAGGATGCAAGAGAATTTTTAGACATGGGAAATCCCAAGTTTTTCTCATCTCTGTACTTGATACTTCTATCGTCGTCTTCGTCGTCCTTTGCTTTTCGACTACAAGTTACGTAGTACACAAGCATAGTAGTTTTTCTTACACTCTTTCAAGCTCAACTCAAATGAACAAAAACAGGGAAAAGCAAAACACAAAACATTCTTAACCTCTTGGCCCGTCTCTTTGTCAATGCCCAGCTGAACTTTCCCGTAAGTTCCTTGCCCCAACTTCCGAATCAAGTCAAATCTGCCAAATTAAAAAGACCATACAATAGAATCATTCGCATTTTCGCATCATTGTTTCTGTCGCATGTAAATTCTCCTAATGCAAAACACACTTTCTCCACATTTTGTATGTCTATGTCAAAGGATTAAGTATGAGCGGAAAGAAAAGGCTCAAGTACAAGTGAAAAAAAGCTGACCTTTGTCGTAGGCGGCCCCGATTGTTTTGCACTGCGGAATTTTCTAGAGGTCCCATGATGCCCCGGGATTGATTTAGGGGGTCGTTGTGCTCGCGCAACACCATGTTGATTTTTTCGCTTCCCGAGAATTCAGAGCTTGACTTGACTCACTTTTCTTGATTTGAAACCAGGTCACTCCTTTTTGCTTCCTCTTTCTTGACTTAAATCTCAATTTCTCAAGCTCGACTTCACCTGGATTTTCATTTGGTATGTGTCACTTGCTTCACTTTCACTAGCCACTAAACATGAATAACAATGATCAGTGTATCTCTGGAACACCAAAATCTTACTTCACCCTCTGCATTGAGACTAAAATGTTACCAGATTCCCACGCACTAGAAACAAGAAACGAGGATTTCATGGTTGATTTTGTGCAGTAGATAACGTGACTTCGGGCTTAGTAACATAGAGCAAGTCTTATATTACAGTGCTTTTAGTATCTGTTTAAAAATCGGTTTTTTATTTTATTTTTTTACAATGTATGGATCAGTCTACGTTGTAATTCCCACTTCCCACTCCAAAATGACTTAAATTTTTAACGTTTTAAAAGGTAATATTTTGAAGAATCCAGAGCCATAGACCGGAAGGAGTGACATGGCGAATGGAATTTGGTCTTGTTGGCCCTCGGAGTGTGACTGAGCAGAAGAAAATGATGGTACGGCAAACTCTCCTCCTGGTCCACAATTTCTAAAATTAGAAGGGCAGATTTCTCAGTTTCGAACAAGCCATCATGTAATAGTGGAACACATACAAAGCGTCTTCGAATACGTAGCTTGCATTTACATACGACTACACATACAGCAAGCTACACAGTGAAAACAGCCACAGGTCTCCACTGTGACTTCAACTGAGAAAACAAGGAACACCCGAGAAATCTTTCGACTCGATTCCGACTCCGCCGTTGTTCCATTAACCAAACCATCTTCATTTTACATTCAGATGATGCTTCTCTCAGCGACAAATACGTTGCAACACTCAATCTTATTCTTCTTTCGCACTTCGTTCGACTGAATGACATTCCTCATTTCACTTGTTTGAAAGAAGACCGAAATTATCAAAATCAGATTGTAATGACTTATCTACCAAGCCTAATCTCAATTCACAGCACACATGGTGTTCATTTTTTTAACCTAACTTCCCGTTCTATATATTTTCATCGGGTCCATCAGGTCAATCCAATCAGCACATCGTAATTAGTATAGTAAACACAATTTCAGCTGCATTTTCTTTCAGTCCCATTTCTCCAGATTGTTTTCAGGATAAAGTGATCTGCAACCACTTAGCTTTTAACAAAACTAATGCAAGTACTAACAAGGTCGTTTACGACAATAAAGAAATTCGTCCAAATTACTAGTGCATACAAAACCAGACTGGAAGTCATAAAATGAGTCTCTTTAGTTTTGGCTGATAGATAGACAAAAGTCGAAAATAACATTATTTGCAAGATTCGCCATTCACCAACAACATGCATTCGCCAGCCAGAAACATTCGGCAGGGTCATTTTTTAACCCACATTTTAAAAGCTAAAGTAAAGTTGGTGTCTGTGTTGATGGTAAACCTTGAAACGTCAGTGGTCCAAACTCCAAACGTGACAAGCTTTTGTGTTTTCCTCACCGCTTCTGTTTCAGTAGTATTGAGTAGCTATTTATTACCCATGGCTTATCGGTTTTAGGTTAAATAGTGCAAGCACAACTATTAGAGGACACTTTTTCTATGCGGCCACTGCGCATTGAGCTGATGACATTGTTGGCTTTTTGCGTTTGGCTTGTGAAAATGCATGCAAACTACCGGGTTAACATAATTTTTCGTTGTGTACACATTATTTCAGCCCCGATCCCTACTACGCTATATTTAATGCTTTACAACTCAACTTCAACTCAACTGAACTAAAAACTTTATGTAAAATGCATCGTATGAGTCGTATCTATTTCCCACACAAGCTTTTTCAGCATTAGCAAACCTTTGCACTTCCCTTGTGCAATTTTTTAATTCGGGCTGTTACTATTTATTCCATGGAATGCGCAGGCGATCCACATTTCCGTATTTAAATGAAAATTCGTACATTTTTATACTAAATCCGTCCTTTAGTGTACACGCGTTCACATTCGTACTTGTAATGTGCGGTAGTGTAATGCGTCCTAAAAATACATAAAAGCGCAAAAACGGTGGTCATAAACGTATGAAATCCTTGACTTGCGAGCGAATCCGAACTTTCTTTGCATTTTTTGTACCAAAATTATATGATAATGTTAATAATTAACATTATTATTGCACTCATGAGCTTTCAAATGTCTCAATTTTCACTATTACTTTGATTCGTTTTCATTTACGCATGCATTGATGCATTACGGAATGCTATAATGAGATAGCGTCTTGTAGCCTCATTATGAACAGATACCAGCAGTTTTCATAACCTTGTATATTAACAGTGACAATGATAGTGTATAACTGTAATTTTAAGATAGTGACAGATCACTGTCCGAAAAGTCAGAATGCACATGAAACATGAACTGTGAATGAATGGAACGAAACTAATCTTTTCCACTTGGACATGAACTCGAGCTGTAATGTGTGAATGTGATGCTGTAATCTGTAATACAAAAATGCATACAAATCCGTGCTTTTGCTCGGTGAGTCCAAGCTTGCTTGTGAAGTACATGAAGCCATGCCTCAAAACTCAAAGCCAACACATCGTAATCCTGCCATGTTTTGATGAGAAGGAAGAAATGCCTGAGGAAAAAGGGTTAGATTTCTTTTTGCAGTCGGTTTATGTAATGCGGGAACAGGTGAAGAGAAGGTAGAAGAGTGAAGTTGAACCCGTAGTTGGTCGGGTGGTCGATGGTCCCATAGTCCTATCCTCACTACATGTTTCTATTGTGTTTCCTTTTCCACAGTAGACTTCTCACACGGTATTTTCTGAACCAGACTTTCTCAACACAGTTATACATCACATTCCTGTCGGAATTGGAGTGTACCGTCAAGTACCGTGTACCTTGGATTCTTTTAATTCAATTAGAATACTAAGTTGGTTAATTTTCACTGGATCATAAACCGCGGATCCGGGGAAAATGTAATTGTCAAAGAGGGAATGCGACATTTATCTAAGTTGAAAATACAGCTGTGACAGACAATTTCATCAGGACTCAAGAGACTCAGGGACGTACACGATCAAGACCGACTAAGACTAAACCTATTTGATTTTAAATGTGGTTGTGACAATAATACAAGTTATTATCAAAAATGTCAGGAGTCGAGGAGCTCAAACGGGAAATTATAAGATTGACACGAGAGTTGGATGAAACTCAAGGAGAGAAAGTTCAAGCTGCAAAATATGGAATGGGATTACTGGAAGAGAATTCCAAGTTGACAAGTCGTTTGGTAGAATTGGAAGAATTGTATGATGTGACCAAAAGTGAACTTGACCTCACGAAAGATGCTTTAAGCAAATCTACGGAGACTCATAAAATCACAGAAATCTCTGGGATTCAACATGAAGAATCATTATTGTCAGAAAGTGCTGCTTTGGAATGCTCACTCAATTCGCATATTTTGGATTTGGAAACGGAGAATCGTCTTTGCAAACAGGAAAATGGTAATTTAATTATTTACACGAGACAAAAAGAGAAGAAACGAAAAGAAACATGCTATACCTTTTATTACTTAATTACATAGTCTTATAATTCCATATTAAATTCAATATATAGAACGGCTGAGAGCAGAACGAGACCGATTGATGACAGATCAAGGAGAGATGCAAAAGGATACAGATTTGACAACAACTGAAAAGGTTAAATTAAAAGAAGAACTGAAAGATTTAAAATTCCGGGAAAGCAGGTTACTCAAGGATTGTTCCGAGTTGGAAGAAGAGAACACTTCTTTGCAAAAACAAGTTTCTGTTCTCAAATCCTCTCAAGTTGAATTTGAAGGGGCGAAACATGAAATTCGCCGGTTGATGGAAATGGCTACTGACCTACAAGCCCAAGTTGATGAATTGTCAGCACTCAAAAAAATAGCAGAAAAGCAAATGGAAGAAGCATTAGAAGCACTCCAGGCTGAACGTGAGAATCGTTATGCATTGAAGAAAGAACTTGATGCTAAGATTAATTCAGAGAATATTATGAATCTGTCCAATTTGGCATTATCACTACGTGGTAAAACAAACGTTTACTATCAAATATTTCCATCACACCGTGCATTCATATTCGAATATAAAGTGATTTTTATAATGATTGTTTATGTTTTTATAGAAAACGATCACATTGGAAGTGATAGTGACGAAGAAATTCGCGTCGCTACTGAGAATCATCGTCCATCATCAGATTCAGGGAAACAAGTTGATCTGTTTAGTGAAATTCATTTGAATCAGATGAAAAAGTTAGAAAAACAATTGGAAAGCGTGGAGAGCGAAAGAGTCTTACTAACAAAAACATTAAAGGATGTTCAAGATCAAGTGGACAAAGGAAAGGGACAAGTGTCGACGTTACAAGCCGCCATGGCCACACTGAGTTCCCATATCGAAGCACTACATAGCGTCAAAAATCAAACTAGTCAAAGAATATCTGATTACGCAGAAAGCCAATTGGTAAATAAAATAAGTTGTACAACAATTTACGAATTTAGCAACGGTTGGTTAGTTTCTGTATAAACGTATGTTTCTATTTACCTTCTTTTAGAACTCAGCTTATCAAGGATGGTTTCATGTATCAACGAAGGAAATTGAAGGTTTGAAACAATGTCTTATCCGAATTGAAAAGGGAGATTGGATGTCTGTATCTGATGTAGCGACAGCTCTAAAGGCTGAAATGACCAACCTCAAAGAAAAGGTTACAGAGTTAAAAAATTGTACATTTCATGTACTTTTAGTGCATTTAGATTTTATAGTGCAGTTTGTGATAATATTATGTAATTTGTATTATTTGATATAATTTTGCAGTTATTAACATGTGAGCAAAGATTGGAAGAAATAAGCCATGAATTCAGATCAATGGACGACTCTGCAGTAGACGCTCACAAGACAATTGATGCTACTCAATCCGATTTGAATGGCATTTCGGAAGACCTGGCAGCCTTATACTACCAAGTTTGCACAGTCCAAGGAGTAACTCCACAAAGGGTCATGCTAGACCATATGAATAATAAGGGCAAAAATGATGCTAAAATGTCTTCTCCGTCAAAATCAATCAGTTTGAATGGAAATCAGCATGTGCTTAGCCTGTTGACTCGTCTCAAGTCCAAAACCTCGTCCACAAATGCTAATTGGGAAGGTGACCTTACCTTTGCCAAGCAAGTAGAAACCATTGCCGACCAGGTGACAATACTCCGAGAAAACGTCATCAAGGCTGTAGCCACAGTTGGAACCAAAGGAGAAGTTAATGCAGAAGCTCAAGGATCCCAATCCTTGGATGAACTTCAGAAACAAATCGTTGAATATCGTTCTCTTGTGGAAGCCAAGACGGAGCAAAACGCAACTCTTCGAAGTGTATTGAAAGCTAATAAATTGGCTGCTGAAAAAGCATTGGCAAATCTTAAAGCCAAATATGAATCTGAGAAAACAATGGTCTCAGAAACTATGCTGAAATTAAGAAACGAATTGCGATTACTTAAAGAAGACGCTGCTACTTTCTCTAGTAAACTTTCCGATTTCAGTTTACCTTCCTATTTGTTATGAAATAAAACATTCTGAATGAATGACTAAAATCATGTAATTTTTTTCGTTCGTAGGTTTGCGAGCCATGTTTGCAGCCCGTTGTGAAGAATATGCAACTCAGGTCGATGAATTGCAGAGACAACTCAGCGCAGCTGAAGAAGAGAAGAAGACATTAAATCAACTGTTGAAATTAGCTGTTCAACAAAAGTTAGACTTGAATCAGAGATTGGAAGCTATGGAATTAGATCGAGAGATGAAAATTAGAAGACATCCTCCAGGAAGTCGAGTAGGAACTGGACCTGCAAATGGACCCCGTACAGGAGGATTTGGAAGTCCAAGACATCACTTAAGTCGTTAAAGATGCTCTCAATTGTTGTCCTCCATTTAATGAAACTCACAGTATTTCATATTACGGATCATCACAGTAGAAGACCAATTCAATTCCACTTCCTGCCTGTTGTTATGTTAGAAATAAATAAATTAAACTGTTTTTATTGTTTATTTCAATCATCTTTTGTATATTTAGATTTTAGCAATGTTATCCGGGTTTTAAAGTTTTAAGTGTGTCAAAAGCGTAACGCCCGTCCACAATTTCGAATTTCTTTGTGAACTGAATTTCATCAGTGTATTATGAAATTATGAATTATCGAATCATTATGCAAGTATGCAACCAAAGAAAAACATTGTACCAGTATCGAGAATATAAAATTGTGCAATAAATAATTATGAAATGTCCGTGTTATAAAAAACATTTTATGAAATATGAAAATAGCCTTTTTTGTCTTTGTCCTGTCCGAATGCCAGCCTAACAAACAGCCTACCGTTTGATTTCATTTGCTCAAATAACCGATTTGCAACTACTTTCAACGAATATAAACAACTAAGGAAAGTAATGAAAAAATGGAAAAAAAGCATGGGAGTTTCATGAAAAAATGATCGACGCATAAAACGGAAAACATGTTGAGTATTTTTTAGAAATTTTTATTGAAACCAAAATTAAAGTTAAAAAGTTAATAAAAAGTATAAACTAAATTAAAAACTAATCCTAGACAAGAAAAAAAGGGAGCGAATAAATTTCATTTTGCCATGAGTCCGTGTGCATCAGGATGAAACCTGGTTTAGACGAACTTATGACATAATGTAATTTAATCTTAATAAACTAATGAAATCTTAAGAAACTAAATAGTGAAAATGAAGGAATCGAAATTGAAAAGGAAAATGAAAACTAAATCTAAAGATCTGAACTACAAACTAATGACGAAGATGATGAGGATGGGAAGAGTTGGCATTGGCATTCAAGATGGCTCCGGCTTGTGGCGTTTCGGTGGGCTGGCTTCGTTGACGGTATCGGACTTTTGGCTTTTGTCGTACTGTCCCACCCTCTCCCATGCAAATAAGCGTGCTCGTTGACCCAACAGCCCAGGAAGTACCAATTTGGCAGCATAATCAAGATCCCGAGCATTGAGAGTCTTCTTCCCAGAATTCTGAAACGAAAACATAATGATTATACTATCAGTTCATGAATCTAACTAACAATGGTTATAGTGAAAGTCGTACTAAAAATGAGTTGTTTTTGATTTGTTACTCACCATAACCAAGTGCTCAGCTTCTCTTGCAATTTTGTTGAACATATCGTTCACGAAGCTGTTGAGAACCATCACAGTCATCATGCTGAGTGTCAGTGGAAAAGAATTTCGGCTCAACAGCTTGTTGAGTTTGGCCAAATATAGGGTATAATTGGGAATCTCCTTCGGAAGTTCCCGAACTGTCACATACCCTTTGTGATTCTTCGAGACCAGGAGCTGGCTTTTGGACTTGCCCTGAAAATATTCAAAGTATAATGGTTAATTTCGGAATCATAAGGACATGTGATTATGACGAAGGATTTAACATGCGACCATTTGTTGAATTCGTCAGTTTACCTTTCTCTTTTTGGTCTTGCGCTTGACCACAGACGTTTTCTTTTTGGTTCTTCCAGCTTGAGCTTGAGCACTTGAACCCGGTTCGGAATCAGTAACTTTGTCATCCTTAGGTTGACATCCAGTATCCTCTTTGCGGTTGCCGACAAACTCGCCTGTGACCGATTCATCAGAAGACTTGTAAAAATCATCCAGAGAGTCGTCGGGTTTGGACGAACTGGAGTCATGTTCATCGGATCCGGATTGACCGCTGCTGCCTTGCTCGGTGTCATCGTTGGCGTCTTTGGATCCACGGACAAGGGGCTCGTCAGAACGATTGTCCACAGTGGTGGAATCAGGATGACTATCTTCAGATTGGGGCGGTTCAAGCTGGCCTCTGTCATCGGACGATGGAAGGGAATCATGACGACAGTCCATGGCAATGTCGTCATCGTCAGCATGGCTGTCTTCCTTCGCGGGTGCTTTGTGGGCCTTGCTGGGATCTTCGGGTCTACGTACAATAGATCCCTCTGCATGGCTGTCCGTAAGTCCAGGGTGGTCAGTACTTTTGTTCGCTTCAGCAACGGAAACATGACCGGTTTCCGATTCCGATCCCCCAAAGTAATCCTCGTCCATTGGTTCTGCCACAGAAGGAAGGTGGTTTTCGATTTCCACCTTCATATCTTCAGGTTTGATGTCACAACCATCAACAACTTCACGTTTGACTGCGGCGCCTGTCGGGACGGGATCCGGATCGGGTGCAGGATGACCAGGAGAATTCTCGTCACTTGGATTGCTGCAGTCACAACTACCAGACGAGCTGCTGGTGTCCACGGAAATGTGTTCCATCTATCAACAATGAAAATGAAAAAAGTATTCTTAGTAAATGAGAACGCAATGTAATTGGTGCATGTCACATCTCCCATCACAATCACAAACAATTAAACACAACCAGCAAATACTAATGGCTTACATTCGGACTGTACCCCGACGTTGTCATTCCTGAGCCAGTGCATTCGGAAGACGCCGGACAACAAGACTCATCCGGTGTTGTTGTCATTGAACTCGACGTTTCTGACAGCTGCATCAATGGCGGCAGTAGACCCCGATACCAATAGTTGTTGATGAAGCCAAACTGAAACAAATTAACAAACATTTATTGTCAATGCAAAGTCCGGGAAAGACACTTTCGTAGTACACTTTCGACGTTTCGACACTAGCTATAAGCTATAATTAGGTAAGAACTTACAAACTCTTGTTGATGAGCCTCATTTGCTGGTGACCACCCAACGTTCACCAGTCTATCACGGTGTATGCTCGCGATAGCCTGCCAGCGAACCGACATCTCCTCTTCATCGTCACTAGAGATGTCTTGTAGCCGGTTCCGATATCCATGGAATGCCCGGGATGAATCCGAATCAGTTTCGGATTGTGCCATCACGGACAGGTTGGATTTCCTGAAAAAAGGTCAGCAAACAAAATTCGGAATTAATACACATTTTCGTATAAAATGCAATCCCCACCACTCCGACTAACAAAAAAAACAAGAATTCATGAAATCATAAATCAAAAAACTTACATACAATACGTCATAAGGAAAAAAAATTGAAAAAAGCATCACTTACTATGTGCAATGGAAATCCAAATGACCTAAAGCAAGCAAAACCTGCCCAAAATAAAAAATAGCTAAGAAGCACCGTTAATTGCGCAAGCACTAATTAGCTCAACGTCTTGCGACGGAATGGTTGCCGGCCGGTCGACTTCGAGCCCTTTTATACCTGCCAAGTCCTTTGTTTCGAAAGCACTGATCACGTTTACAGTGCATGTTCGAACATGTTCAATGGTCAGTGCCTATGCAGTGTGCATTGCTAAGTCATGTTCAAGTCACGTGCACCTATTAACCTATCATCCATATCATCATTGCAATTTTACTTGTGATCTCACGATATTTACTTTCACTATCCGAATTTGTTATGCAATCCGATTTTTTGAGATCAGAACAACATTTTTAAGCATATTCTAAAATTACTAAGGGCTCATCAAGGCTCTTCTTCAACTTTCATTATTGTAGCTATACAGCCTAGCCATTGAGTAGTATAGGCATAGGCGCAGCGTTTCGGTGAAAGTAGCGTAAGCATTGATAGGGAAAGCTCGACACTTTGCTGAAATTGCGGGGAAAGGAAGAAATTGTTGCTCCGGTGACCAACTGTTTGATCACTCCTTGCATTCTATCCATGTGTTTGCAAGTGTAAAGGTCTCGAGTCTTTCAACGGCCTTTCTCTTACGATAGGAAAGGACAGGATCAGTCAAATAAGCTGTTTGGAATTTCAAGAATTCATTAAGATTATAAATATTTTTGTAAACTAGTATTGTACATATAGCTTTAATAAACATGGATATGGAACGCTTAGACGTTGAAACAGCGAAAGGAACCAAAGCAAAACCATCTCGTAGTTCTTTAGACTTGTCAACTACTGACGTGAACCACGATGAAGGGATTGCCACATCAGAATCCCTTATTTCTAAAGGAAAGAAAGGCAAGAAGAAAGGGAAAAAGAAAGGTTCGAGTGAAGCATCAAAGTCATCCAAGCCTGGATCAGGTAGATCAAAAGTCTCCATGAAAAAGAAGAAAGAAAAGAAGAAAGAAAAGAAAAAGAAAGGGAAGAAAAAGAAATCAAATGATTCCAAAGATGAATCATCGGCTGAAGAAACGACAGAGGCTACAACTTCCTATCCGTGGGATGAAGATACGGATTTGGACGTGGAATCACTTCCGGTATTGAATGGATGGCTGTACTCCGTATAGTTCGATTCTTACAATTTATTCAGGTCAACTTATGATTGTGTTTATGTTTTAGTCACTTGACGAACGAGAAGGAACCCAGAAGCAGTTGATGTGTCAAAACTTTCATGGAAATAATTTGCATGGTGTTGGCTTAAAATCTATTGAAGCTGTCATGTCGAAGGTATTTGTCATTGGAAATGTAATGGTAATGACATATAATCATGGACGTTAATTTCATTATCAATTTGCATGCTTAAGGTATTTGGTCATTTGATTTACGATGGAGACATTGGGTCAGGAGAGGTTGGACATGGTGTTGGAACAATGAGTGAACACAAGAGACAGCAGCTCAAAGATGAATTGACATTGAACACTCAGAACTTTCTCAACATACTCAACAGGTTTGTATTTTCGTCTCTTTCGAATTTAAAATATGAACAAGTGAGTGACAAGCTGATTGACAAACTGTATTTCCGTTTCAGAGCGATTTCTCAGAGTGAAGGAGAAATTAAGCTAGGAATCCCAATCCTTCCTGAACTCGAAGTCTCCGAAGACTCTTACGATGACTTGATTGCTGATAAAACTATTATGACCAAACTGGAAGCATTATGCCAGCAGTGGGAACATGAAATCAATCATATCATTCAGCGTGAACTTCCGATGAAACCGAAAGAATTTACTCCTTTGGCTGAATTAGAATTCTGGAGAGAGCGATACGCCATCATTTGTTCTGTTCATGATCAACTGAAGTCCAAAGAAATTCGTCGAGTCACTGGCATTCTCACACTGTACGGTTCAGAATATCTCCCTGGGTTTGAATTCGAGCAGTTAGAGCTTACAAGACATCTCCAGGAATCCAGAGACATTAGCCGATTTTTGTCTACATTATAAAAAACAGAGTCACTGGCATTCTCACACTGTACGGTTCAGAATATCTCCCTGGGTTTGAATTCGAGCAGTTAGAGCTTACAAGACATCTCCAGGAATCCAGAGACATTAGCCGATTTTTGTCTACTATTGAAAAACATTTGAAAGTAATTAAAAATTCATAAACTTACACAATTGTTCATCGCTAATCGTTATAGATTTTTCCTAAATTGATTCGACAATGTTTGGTTAGACGATTACATTTTCAAAAAGTTTTCCTGAGATGACTGAAGCCTTGCCCAAAATCATGGAGGGTTTACAACTCATTTGGATGTTGTCTCGATATTATAATAAAGATGAGCGAATGTCACGATTGTTGGAAATGATTGGAGCTATGCTCTACGAACGTGCAACTGCTGAATTACATCCACGATCCATATTTGAAAAGTGAGTGCTCGATTTTGATTAACTGGTTTCTTTATTAGACAAAATCTAATTTGATTCAAATTACAATAGGGAAACGAATGCAGCAATAGATTTGATAGAGTCTGTCCGAACTCTATTGACATCATGGAAAGATACCTATTTGGAAACGAGAGATCGTATTGAACAGTCAGGAAAAGGCACTCGATGGGAATTCGATAGATCAAAGCTATTTCCCAAGACTGATTATGTAGTTGCCATTTCTCAGCATTTGTCAGAAATTGCCATTCTTCTGAGAGAGTTTAGAAACTTTTTTGGACCGGAAATCAAAACAGTTGTCGGAGACCCAAAGAAAATTGAGGATGCTTTGAACAAAGCATATGCTCTCGTCACACCGTTCATTGAAGTGTCATTTGACCCTTTTGTTCAATCAACAGCTCGTCGATGGGAAGAGCTTTTAGATCAATTGAGATCTGGTGTTGTGAATTTGGAAGCTGAGGCCAAAAGCTTCATAGATGAAGCATTCGAAACGATTACGTAAGCCAATGCAATACTAATTAATATATTGAACGAATTTGACATTTGATACGGTTTGAGCCAGCTATACTCCTTTTCTCTAATACTAAATTAGATCTGCAGAGAATGCTTTCGATATGCTGATGAAATTCAAATTCATCGAAACACGAGATGCAATTCATCAACAGCTCATGAAAAAGTTTGATGACACACTTACAATTTATATAACTGATGTGAGAAGGGTCAAGGAATTTTTTGAGGTACGTCTGTAAGGCGAATTTATTGCCACACATTTTGCTTCGAAAATTTATTCAATAATGAAACAATGACTACTAATGATTATGATGTGACCAAAGAGACAACGATCAAACTTTTACTAACTCTGTTTTTTATAATGTAGAATAATAAGGATAATCCTAGGGCGTTCAAATATAATCCTCCGGTGTCGGGCCGAATTTGGTGGGTTCGAAGTTTGTTCTTCTACTTGAAAAAGACCATAGTGACCTTTAGAACACAGCAGGACGTCATCAACACGGAAGTTGGACAACAAGCTTGTCATGAATATCTGTCATTGGCCAAAGAGATGAGACGCTATGAAGATGATTGGTACACACAATGGCATAACACAGCGAATAGAACTATCAGGGACTGCTTGAGGAAACCCGTTTTCATGAAAGTTCCAGCAAATCATGAATGTAATACGAATTAATTACTATTAGTATAATCTATTGTTGTTCGCATTGCATTGCATCATGCTTATTGTTTGGATTTTGTACAAGTGGGACCGCGAGAAGACGACAACAAAGGGAAGAAAGTTGTGAAAGTAAATTTACCAAGAGATGTGATGGAAATGGTTCAAGAGGGATTTCACATTGAGCAAATGGGGCATCGTATTGGAGAACAAGTTAGGAATGTTGCTCTTCTAAGTGAAGATTTGACAATGAATTTGCGACACTTGGAAATCATTTTGGACTCGTATTATGCAAGCCGAAGGAAGCTAAAATCCAATGAGGTTAGTCGTTAGTGTTTATTAGTATAGCCATTAGTCACTATAGGAAGTGACTTGTTTCTAACTGATTCATCGATCCTTTTTTCATTGCAGACTCAATTTATGGAAAAATATATTCGAAATCTAGAGAAAAACTTTGATCAAGGTCTATTACGGTTGAATTGGAGTGCATTGAGCATCCCAGACTATTGTCATAAATTGACCTATGTAGTTCAACAATTCGATGGACAAGTCAACCTTGTCAACAAGTTCATGAAGGATATTCGTATCAGAATCAACAAGATGCAAAATGCTAAACTATTCAAAGAACCACCATACAAGTTAAAAAATGGTCGTGTGTTACCTGTCCTGAGTAGTTGGGATTACTTTCAGTATTGGGATAACCACCGAAGTGCATCTTGGGATAAATTGTGCTTTCATTTCAATGGAATCCCTCCTTTACTTGTGCAATTAGAGATGCTGGCTTACAACAAAGATACGGGGAAAAACAGGAGTTTCAAGCCATTTTATTCTTTAATCGAAAAGTCATTATTTCGATCCATTAGCAAGTAATTCAGTTCAAATTTTCTCATTTTCGTATTCTGCGTATTCTCGTCTTCTCGGTCTCTTCCAGTTGATTGAGTCATTGAATTGAATGTGACACCGGAAATTAAAATACACTTTTATTGATTTGCTTCTAGAACCGTGATAAGAGCCTTGCATAGTTTCGAGATGAGAATGAAACTACGCGAGCCACTGTTTCAAGTGGACGCAGTTCTTCATTTACCCGAAATTCGAATTACACCTTCACCCCATGAGCTTTATCTAATGATTTCTAAGGGTGTGAGAGATTGTGTCAACGGGTAGGTTTGGTTTGAACTAACAATGAAGCAACAAACGCAAACCGAACCGTACTTAACAAGGTTAAAAGTAATCTGATTCCGTTTAAATTTCTATTTACGATACAGTACCAACCGTTTTATTCGTTGGCGTCGAGGAAGTTGCATTGACGTGAAGCCAATTCCCGAGAACGAAGGAACGTTTCTGTACACCATGTTTTTAGACGTGTGTCGCATTCCTCGAGTTTTGGAAATCCTACTGAAAATCCAGCAGAATTTCCAAGATATCATTCGTCGCCTTTGGGATCACTTGAAAAGATACAAGGAATTTAAAAATCTTTGGCGATACACCAAAGAGCGTACTTGTGAAGAGTTCAGTCAAACAAATCCTTCCGTTCAAGCTTACGATGATAAAATGAGTTTTTATACTTCCATTATTTTACGTGTGAATGATCTACCGCCTGAACGTAACGAGGGATTTGTTCTCCTCAATTTGGAGCCATTACAAAATGCAATTTGTCAACATTCTCGTGAATGGATTTTAAAACTGGGCGAATGTCTTGCAGCATCCACAAAAGGACTCAATCATGAATTTTCAAATATTCTAGCAGTAAGTTGAAAACGATGGGCATTCCTAACATTTTGATTAACTGAAAAATGTTCATTTCATACTTGTTATTGTTATGTTTAGAGTTTTGAAAAGGATTTGCATATCGTTCCAAAAACAGTGGAACAACTTAAGTTTGTGTTCCTCACTGTACAAAACATTAAGCAATCGACTATAGACATGGAAGGGCGGTATAGGGACCTCATGGCACGTTACACAGTCTTGGATTCTTACAATATTAAGGTTTACACATTTTTCTATGAATTCACACTTTCACACCACGATGAATTCAAGGTTCTTAATAAAACGGTAATGATTCAGGTTCCAGACTCAGAGCTCCAGTTGTTACATGAAACTTGGAAAAAATGGCAGCTTTTATGGTTACGAGAAGTGAAAGTCGTTATGAAACGAATGCAACCCATCAAGCTTCGTTTCACGAAGCTCACTCTTCAACAACGAGATCGGTTTAAGGATGAAGTCGTGGCATTTGTTAAAAGATATTTTGCTCAAGGCCCTGGAACTGTGGGGAATAAATTGGAACGTGGTTTAGAGCTATTGGAAGTAAGCTAATTAATTTCGACAATTGCAACTATTTATTTGTACCTGTAAATTGCATGCACTTTGTTGTTTAGACTTATCACGACGAGTACAAAGAATTTGAGCGAAGGAAACAAGACATGGCCAATTCTGAAAAGCTGTTCGGTCAGACACTGTCCTTGTACCCAGAATTGTCAGAGATGGGTCGACATTTGGAAACAATGGATGTTTTGTATAAACTCTATACTGATCAAAAGGTACGTAGTTTTACTAGCTAAGATTAATACTATCAATAAGGTCGATCTGGACTGAAAATTAAGAAACCAGAGATTTGCTGTGTTTTGCTATAGGAAGCTCGGATTCGGTGGTCCCAAACTCTCTGGATTAATTTGAATCCTCAAGTCCTCGTGAATGGAATTGAAGAATATTTGAGAGAGTTCAAAAAGTTGTCCAAAACAATTAGGTCGTCAGACGTGGGAAGAGCTGTCGAAGAGACCATGAAAGAATTCAAACGCTCAGTACCCCTCTTCGTGGATTTGAAACATGAGGCTCTACGACCTCGTCATTGGGAACAACTCATGAACAAAACAAACGTTCATTTCGACATGACACCAGAAAAATTTACACTTGGAAGGTTGTTCGCCATGGAACTTCATCGGTTTGCGGATACAATTGCAGAAATCATTATGTGCGCAATCAAGGAGTTGTACATTGAAAAAACGATCGATGAATTGACTGCGGTAAAATTGCGTATTTATAATTCTAACATAAATACAGTTTTGACTTTGTATATTCCATGACACTTCCAAAGGGACATGTATACAGTGTACTCTGCTTTTATTAGATATGGGACGCTTATTTGTTCAACATTATCAAACACATGCGAAATGGCGAAGACAGGGGATGGATTATTGGACCTATGGATGAAATGATGCAATTACTTGATGACAACATGGTCACATTACAAGGGATCACTGCTTCGAGATTCGTCGGTCCATTTTTTGACGGTGAGGATTCTTCTTAAAATCTATGATTGAGGTCTTTGAGGTCTATTGAGTACGAAATGAGAAATGTTAAGAATGAGGAAACAATAATTTAATGCGCACTTGTTTACACATTTTTTCAGTTGTGACTGCATTGGAAAAATCCATTTCTACCATTTCTGAAGTTATGGAATCATGGATAGCAACTCAGCGGAAATGGATGTATCTTGAAGGTATTTTTACAAGTAAGGACATTCGAGAACAATTGGCAGAAGAAGCTAGTCGTTTTGACACCATAGACAGCGCATTCAGAGAAATCATGGCGGATGCCGTTGAAAGAAAATATGTAAGTTGCAAATTCTACGTTTATTTTCTTAATGTGTTATAGTTTATAGAACTGTGGCTGTGTGTACTGATATAATGTGATAATGATAATGAATGAAAACGTTACGCAGGTAATTCTCTGTTGTCATTCTCAAAATCGATTGAACGATTTAAAAAGTCTTATTGATGGATTGGATCTGTGTCAAAAATCCTTGAATGATTATTTGGAGTCTAAACGAAATGCATTCCCAAGATTTTTCTTTATTTCTGATGATGAACTCTTGTCGATTCTTGGGACGGGCGTGCCTTCATGTGTGCAAGAGCATATGATTAAGGTGAAACTGCTTTCTTTAATCTCATTTAATGTATTAAAAACATTAATGCACATGAACAACTTGTACTTATATACTTCATTATCAGATGTTTGATAACGTGGCGGCACTCAAATTAATCGAAAGAGAAGGAGTTGAAGCACAAGTGCATGCTCTCATTTCAAGTGAACGGGAGGAAATGGAATTTAATAATCCGGTTCAGTGTAAAGGACGTATCGAAGAATGGATGAATGATGTAGTAGCGGAAATGAAACGCTCAAATCGCTGGATTAGCAAAAAAGCTATTTTCTATTATGGAAAAATGTACAAACCTCGCGTTCAGTGGATGCTAGATTTTCAAGGTATGGTTGTTCTTGCTGCCAATCAAGTATGGTGGACTGCAGAAGTGGAAAATGTGTTTGCAAGGTTCAAACAGGTAATCATTTTTATCGAAATGGATGTTGTCCGTTTCAACGACATGAGAATTCAGAATTGACATAATGACATTCGTTGTTCTTAGGGTGAAAAAAGAGCAATGAAAGAGTATCTTGAACAACAAAATAAACAGTTGGACGATTTGGTCGTGACCGTTCGTTCAGAACTGTCAAACAATGATCGTAAAAAGTACAACACTTGCTTAATTCTCGACGTTCATGCTAGAGATATCATAGAAAACTTTGTTCGTGACAAGTAAGTGACCGTTTTGTTAACTCGGTAATCCACACTAATCTCCGATCTCTGATACATTGACGTTAATACTTTTAGCATATCTGACGAACAAGAATTCGAATGGGAAAGCCAATTGCGTTTCTACTGGGAAAGGGAAATCGAAGGATTTCTGATTCGTCAGTGTACTGGATCATTTGAGTATGGATATGAGTACATGGGACTCAATGGGCGTCTTGTCATTACGCCGTTAACTGACAGAATCTATTTGACCATCACACAAGCCTTGTCTTTGTTCTTGGGTGGGGCACCCGCTGGTCCTGCTGGAACAGGGAAAACTGAGACAACAAAGGATTTGGCTAAAGCCATGGGACTTTTGTGCGTAGTCACAAACTGTGGAGAAAATATGGATTACAAAGCTGTGGGAACGATTTTTGCTGGACTTTGTCAATGTGGCGCTTGGGGATGTTTTGACGAGTTTAATCGTATTGATATTTCTGTACTTTCCGTCATTTCAATGCAAATCCAAACGATTCGAAAAGCATTGATGATGAAGCAAC
This sequence comes from Harlomillsia oculata, assembly GCA_019776145.1. NCBI lineage: Eukaryota > Metazoa > Arthropoda > Collembola > Entomobryomorpha > Oncopoduridae > Harlomillsia > Harlomillsia oculata. The sequence continues at coordinate 31,895 of JABASF010000583.1, forward strand.
AAACATTTTTGGTACGTACACGTAACACGTAACATGTAAATCATCTAACGCCACACCATACATATCAGAACAGAAAATTAAGAGGATTCAATAATCTTCCGCTTTATAAATATTTCATATTAAAATATACTATTATATTTACTTATCAATCGCTTTTGTAGTTTGACGGTCAAGATATCACTTTGGATAACAAAGTGGGCATTTTTATAACGATGAATCCTGGATACGCGGGTCGTACCGAGCTTCCGGAATCAGTGAAAGCATTGTTCCGTCCTGTCGTGTGCATTGTTCCTGATCTTGAGATGATTTGCCTCATTATGCTCTTCTCCGAAGGATTTCTTCAAGCTAAAGTATTAGCTAAGAAAATGACTGTTTTGTATAAGCTTGCCAAAGGACAGTTATCCAAACAACATCATTACGATTTCGGTCTTCGAGCTCTTAAATCCGTTCTTGTGATGGCCGGTGAACTGAAACGAAGTGCTCCGGACTTGGACGAAGAGTTAGTTCTCATGCGAGCACTTCGAGATATGAACCAGCCCAAGTTTGTTTTTGAAGATGTGCCACTGTTCTTGGGTCTCATTCAAGATCTCTTCCCTGGTTTGGATTGTCCCCGTGTTCGTTACCCAGATTTTAACGATGCTGTGGAAGCCGTGCTCAAGGAAGATGATTATTCATTCGTACCCGATCAAGTTGATAAAGTTATTCAACTGTATGAAACAATGATGACTAGACATACAACAATGGTTGTTGGTCCCACTGGAGGAGGTACGGCTTTTTATAATTGAATAATATGTTCTTTATCAATACAACGACAATGATTCATTTGAGTAATTATCGTACGTACAGGGAAAACTGTTGTTATCAACGCTCTTTGCAAAGCACAAACCAAACTTGGACTTTTGACTAAAGTTTACATAATAAATCCTAAGGCATGCAGTGTGAACGAATTGTATGGCGTTCTGAATCCTGCAAGTCGAGATTGGACGGATGGTCTGTTGTCCAACATTTTTCGGGAAATCAATAAACCAACCGAAAAGAGCGAACGACGATACATTTTGTTTGATGGAGATGTCGATGCTTTGTGGGTTGAAAACATGAATTCAGTCATGGATGACAATAAATTACTGACCCTTCCAAATGGTGAACGTATTCGTTTGCAAAAACATTGTGCGCTTTTGTTTGAGGTAACTTTTCAAGATTGAAAAAATATGACATATCCTAGTCCTGTACGGTTCTTCTTAATTTGTTGTTAATTGACTAATTTATAGGTTGGAGACCTTCAATACGCATCACCAGCTACAGTCTCCCGAGCTGGAATGGTTTACGTTGACCCGAAGAACTTGGGATATGTACCATACTGGGAAAAATGGGTGCGATCAAGGTAAATTGCAAACTAACTGTAGTCGAAGAATCCTGCCACTAAGTCACTATATGGCAGTCGCAATATTAAGAAAGTGACACTGACACATCATACTGAATTTTAATTTTTTTTATTGCAGAAACCCTTTCGAACAAGATGAATTGACTAGACTCTTCCAAAAATACGTCCCCAGCTTAATTGAGCTGATCTTGGAAGGTATTATGAATGAGGTACAAGGGGCAAAATTAAAAACCGTCATTCCAGTTACGAATCTGAACTTGATAGTGCAATTGACGACCATGCTGGAGTCCTTGTTGCCAACCAAACCCAGTCCTGATGTGGAAATGTTCTTCGTCATGAGTTTGTACTGGTCACTTGGAGCTCCATTACTAGAACAAAGTAGAGAAACATTCGATGGATATTTGCGGGAGTTGTCTGGACTGACTCAAGTGAACGAAAAGGAAGGAGCATACTGCAAACCTGGTGAATTGCCCTCAGCTCATGGTCAAATGTTCGAATACACTTGGGACGAAGGCGGAAGACGATGGGTTCCTTGGCAAGAAATGGTGCCTCCTTTCGTTTACAACCCTTCAGAGAAATTCTCTCGAATTCTTGTTCCCACTGTAGTCACGGAACGGACTACGTGGTTACTCAAAGTCATGGAAAAAGTCAAACGGCCTGTTGTACTCGTTGGAGAAACTGGAACTTCTAAAACAGCGACGGCTGAAAGCTACGTGTCTAGTTTAAGTACAGACACAACAATTCTTGTCAACATGAACTTTTCCTCTAGAACGTCATCCATGGATGTACAACGATACATTGAAAGCGTCGTTGAGAAGAGGACAAAGGACATCTACGGTCCTCCACCTGGGAAACGTATCCTTGTATTCATTGATGACATGAACATGCCTCAAGTGGATACATACGGGACTCAACAACCGATCGCCCTTCTCAAATTGTTAATGGAGAAAGGTGGATTCTATGACAGAAACAAAGACTTAAATTGGAAGCAGATTAAGGACATTGGCTACATAGCTGCAATGGGAAAAGCTGGAGGTGGAAGAAACGAAGTGGACCCGCGATTCATGTCACTCTTTGCTATTTTCAACATGACGTTCCCAACTGAAGCAGGATTGAAACATATCTATAAGTCAATTTTGGGAGGTCACATGGAAAATTTTAATGAAGCTACGAAGAAATTGGTCAAACCTATTGTTTTGGCAAGTCTTGAGCTATTCCATACCATGATCAAAGAACTTCCTGCCACACCTTCAAAGTTTCATTACATTTTCAACATGCGGGATTTGTCTCGTATCTTTTGCGGTTTGTGTCAAATGCTTCCCGACCGATTTGACACTCCTAAACAAATGGTACGTCTTTGGCGAAATGAATGCACACGTGTGTTCTGTGACAGATTGATTTCCAAGAAAGATTTACGTATCGTGCGGGATTTCATTGAAGAGATCATTGAAGAAAGCTTTGAGCCGCATGCTGACTATGCACTCAAGAATCCCTTGCTTTTCGGGGACTATCGTAATGCATTAGATGAAGATGCTGTGAGAGCTTATGAAGACATTCTCGATTACAATGCTGCCAAAGCGTTGTTCCATGAGTACTTAGACGATTACAATGAAACGCACAACCGAATGAATCTTGTTTTATTTGACGATGCATTGGAACACGTTACTCGGATTCACAGAGCAATTCGTATGCACAAAGGACATTGTCTTTTGGTTGGAGTTGGTGGAAGTGGACGACAAAGTTTGGCTCGACTTGCTTCTCATACTGCGGGTTTGAAGTTGTTTGAAATCGCGATTATTCGTGGTTATAGCGAATATCACTTCAGAGAAGATCTCAAACGTCTGTACACTGATTTGGGAGTTGGGGATAAACCAACTACATTCTTGTTCAACGACAGTCAAGTTGCCGAAGAAGGGTTTCTTGAACTCATCAACAATATGTTGACAATTGGAATTGTTCCAGCTCTTTTCACCGAGGAAGAAAAAGAAAACATCAGCGCTAGTGTTCGAGAAGAAGCTAAGAAAAATGAGAATGCTGTCACGAAAGATGCAATCTGGAACTACTTTGTGCAAAAGTGTGTGAATAATCTTCATGTCATTTTGTCAATGAGTCCAACTGGTGACGCACTTCGTATGCGATGTCGAAATTTCCCTGGAATGGTTAACAATACCTACATCGATTGGTTTCAACCATGGCCAAAACAAGCACTGTTTGCTGTTGCATCCGTCTTTGTCACAGAATCCACCGTGCTACCAGAGAAATTCAAAAAACAGATCATTCGACACGTCGTTCACGTTCATTCAAGCGTCCAGTCCTACAGTCAGGATTTCATGGTGAAACTTCGAAGAAATAATTACGTTTCCCCAAAACATTTCCTTAGCTATCAGAATTTGTACGTTCAACTGTACAAGGAGCGAATGGATTTTGTGACAGCTCAGTACAAACGACTTGTTGACGGAATGCGAAAGATTGCAGATGCAAAGATCGAAATTGAAAATCTTCATATCAAACTCAAAAAATCCAAGAGAGTGATGGATGCCAAGACGAAAGCTTGTGAAGCACTCCTGGTTGAAATCAAGTCTCGGACAGCAGAAGCAGTGGAGAAAAAGGAAATCACAATCGCCAAAGGTAAAGAAGTTGCAGAGCAAAGTATTATCATTCAACAGGAGAAAGCTGAAGCGGAAACAATCTTGGCGGAAGCCATGCCAGCAGTAGCAGCAGCAAAATTAGCTCTTCAAGATTTAGACAAGAATGACATCATTGAAGTCCGTTCATTTTCCACTCCACCAAAGGCTGTTCAAATTGTTTGTGAGTGTATTTTGGCTATAAAAGGCATCAGAGAAACTGGATGGAAAGCCGCAAGACAAATGATGGCGGAACAGAACTTTCTCAAGTCTCTCATGGAATTTGTTCCTGAAACTGTGACTCCAGCTCAAGCAAAAAGAGTTCATGAACTATTGGGAGCTAGTAAAACTGTCAATTTGACTTATACTTACATGCAACACGTTTCACGTGCCGGTGCTGGAATGTTAAAGTTTGTGGATGCCGTGATGGGATTTTGTGATGTGTATTTCGAAGCGAAACCAAAGATCGACCTTGTTAACAGATTAACAGCGAGCTACAATAAAGCCAAAGCTGAACTTGAAAAGCTTAATGCACGATTGAAGAAATTAGAAGAAGAATTAGAAGCATTACAAAAGAAATACGACGAAGCCATGATAGAACGACAAATCCTAGAAGATGAATTCAAGAAACTTATGGAACGATTGAGCAATGCTGACAGTTTAATCACAGGATTAAGCTCAGAAACTCAAAGATGGGAAGAAGAATTGGCCGAACTTAAGAAACAAAGACGATGGGTTGTCGGTGACTGTGCATTGTCCGCTGCATTCCTCAGTTACTTAGGAGCCTTTAGCTACAGTTACCGCGAAGAAATGCTGTATAAAAACTGGACGGGAAATGTGGACGAAATGGGAATACCTCGAAACCCAAAGTTTCAAGTGGAATCCATTTTGACAGATGAAGTAGAAATTGCCGGATGGAGCTCCGAAGGACTCCCAAATGATGAACTGTCAGTTCAAAATGGAATTTTAACAACTAGAGCCTCTCGATCTCCACTATGCATCGATCCTCAGCAGCAAGCAGCTCATTGGATCAAAATGAAAGAAGCAGCAAACAATCTCAAAGTTACCACATTCAATGATTCAGATTACCTCAAGAAATTGGAACTGGCTTTGAAACAAGGTCATCCTGTTCTCATTCAAGACGTCGAGGAATACATCGATCCAGTTATCGATGAAGTCCTT